>JAOYSI010000027.1:705160-721042 GCA_025775065.1 Hiodon alosoides | reverse complement strand
ATTAATGCCTATGGATTTAGAATGGGATGTCATAAAAGCTCCTGTAGGTGTAATGTGTAGGTGTCCCAATACTTTTATCCATATAGTGTCTCTCTGAGATGAGTGCAACACGTTGTCTTCTTGCGGCAGCTCAATGTGAGGTCACAGAGAGATGTGACCATACCTGGGTGCTCGTCAGGCTTCTCAGAGGAAAGTCCATTGCTGCCTTGCCTTTCTGGGATGGCACCGGCGGGAATCCTCCAGTCCAGCGCCTGCAGCCTCTCCTGGGCTGCCATCTCATGGAGGATCTCCTTCTGCTTGGCAAGTAGACGTTCTAGCTGCACCTATGCCACACAAAGGAAGGACTGGTCAGAGTAATTTTGCACTCACATACATGCAGATGCACAGCTGCAGAAAAAAATAAACACAATGAACTCAACAGTTTTATATATCTTCTTATGTCTTTTGAAGGGGCTTGACCGCGTGTTCAGTCCTGTTTAAATAACATACTGAACAATAAAACTGAATTCAAATTGCAAATGAACAGTGAGGTGCTAATTTTCACTACAGAAATTACATACCTGAAGGAGATCTACCACAACGGCAGGATAATTTATATTTCAACCTGTTCTGCATTCAAACATGAATCTATTTCAACTAAAACAAACAGTCAATTGCTTTTAACTCCAAACTTTACTCTTTTCCAAGTTGTGTGAAAATAAAATTTCCTTTCCCTGAGGACATAAGAGACATGACCTTTATAGAAATATCGGTGGCGGCATATTGAGTGTGTGTGTAATCAACGAGAATGCAAGAGGAGCTATATCATAAACCCTTCTTTTTCCTGAACTTGCTAATTTCAGCTAATGTTACCATTATCTCGCTTGCTCATTTCACCTTGCAAACCAATGCTGATAGCAGTCAGCCTTTTCAGGAGAGGCTAGCTCAATACAAAGCGGAGATTGCTGTTGTAATTAGCCACAGGTGGGTGATTCACAATCCAAAGTTATTCTCAGCCCTTGTTTTACGGTCATGCTGAATTCATGACTCAGACCAGCGGACTCAATAAGCCCCTGCAGAGCGAGAGGCACAAGGGTGCGTCTTGGAGATACTGCCTTGGCACAGAGCCACATGATAAGGCCTGGCTGTAGAGCAATTTCAAAGCTTCTGAATTAACAATCAATAAACAGACAAGACTCACAGATAGTCAACTTAGTTACCTGGATGTTTCGCACCACTGTCTCCTCCCCTTTGGACTTGGCATGTGCCAACTGCTCCCTCAACGTTTCCTGACGCATGTGGATGGCCTGCAGTGCCTCCTGGAGGTCAAAAAAGCCTTCCTGGAGAACAAAAATGGCAAAAGAAAATGATAATCCAAAAACAACTAATGACTTTTGATCACAGGGAGACAGCATATACAGGTCTCTGATGTCATTTTCAAGCTGTTTAGTGCTCAGTCATCTCTTGGGAGCCAATTTTTTATATTCGCACTCCTCATAGAGCCTTTCATGCTGGCTATCTGACTCATCGTATTTTAACCACTTCCATTTCAGAGGCAGTGAAACGCTCGTCTTCCTGCTAACATAATACTGATGAAGTTTAAAAGAGTCACATCCTGCTATTGTTGAGTACCTGGATATTTTGCTTTTTTTTTTTAATGGGAGAAGAGTCAGGATCCAGCAATTTCTGTTAAGAACGCATTCCCTGATTTGTAAAGACAAAGTTATCGAATGTAAAAGACACAATAGATACAGGCAGAACCTCTGCACGTTTGATCAGAGCAGGCCTGCCAGGTATCTGTGTGAAGTGTTCCGATGGAGACTGCCACTCCTCTCAGCTTCTAGTTTTCCTATCGTTCATTCTCTTCTCCACTTTCCACTCCTTTAATTTGGCTAAAAGCATGTGTGCGTGAGCGTGTGTATGATCTCTGGCTAATTACATCTTTGGTGGCAACAGTGCATGGTTGTGGGCGATTCCAAGCACACCCACATAATGATGTCAGAAGTATTCAGACTACTGATCTCACATCTAATTGATTGTTAATGACGTGCGTGCTGGACATGTGGCAGCGGGGTGGGTGACGCCTGAGGTGGGAGTGGTTGTCGGCATCCTTTAATAACTCAGAAAATATTCCAGCAATTATTGCACAATGCAACAAAGTTCCATAAATTCAGCACGGTGAAAATAAGGCATCAAAGAAATTTCAATCACTAAGTCATAGAATTGCTACCAGCGGAGGGCATTAGTCTAGTAACATTTTCATTCTGACATCAGAATGAATCGGAATTGATCTACCCCTACCTTACTTGACTACAGCCCGAGAAAAAGAAACTCATGCCTTTCAACAAGAATAAAAACTGTCAAACAAATCAGTTACAGGATGGATTGGGGGGGGCACCCAGAACTTGCTCGTAGTCTTGTTTGCGTGTAGCACCTAATAGCATGGCTCGGCAGGGCTGTGCGGTAAAAACCACAACGTTTCCATCTCTGTCACATACTTGCGTCAATGTGAAAGAAATAAGCACAGAAGTGAAACGAGTAAACCACGGTCTGTCTTTAAACAGCAGCCGGACTGAGACTGTAATTATGGAACGGAGGGAGTTTCCTTGAGACAGGGATCAGATGTTTGGCAATGGGTGAAATATGTCGCTAATGAGAGATAAATGGACAGCTGCCATAAACAACATGGAAACAATAGGCCCTCTTTAAGTCCTCTTTATATGCTAAACAAGAAAAACTACATATGTGATACAAAGAAAAAGTTCAATTGTCCAAGAGATCCAAACGTATTCCTTGGCATACCATTACGGTGAGGGAGACTCACATCATTGACATAGAAAATGTTTGCTTTTCTGTCCCAGTGGGCTACACTCCCCTCCCCGTCCTAATATCTCAGCCTGATGTGAAGCAGTTATTTTAACAACGAAGACCAAAGTTTCTGCCCCTGTTAAATCACATCCTTCCATTTTGAGTTCTGTCGATGTTCGTTTCTTGCAACATTTTAGTACAGAATCCAAACACGCATGATCCGTTTGTGCTTGATTTGAAAAAATGGTTAATTAACCTTCAATCTGTTGACAAAGCAGCAAAGGACAGCAGATATGCATCAGAAATAAGTTTAGGGGATATCATCAGGTTATAGGTTTCTAGTGACGGAAGAAGGGTTTCTTTGTAACAAATACTGAATCAGTTTAGCAATTCAGATTCAGATTTGTTACCAATAAATTCCTCTTTTCAAAACTGGACTTGTGATTGTAACGAGTGACAAAAAATATTTCCCCCACAAAACAACTTTTTATTCCAGGGCCACATCCTCCAAAGACACAAGCTGAGAAATTATCTCTGCATTCAGTGAAACAAAAGGCCCAACCCACTTACCTCTGTTTTCATCCTTTTTGGAGAGGGCTCATCCTTCTCTCCACATCGCGATCTGGAAATGGGAATTTAAAAGAACTTTCCGGTGAACTAAATTCTTTGTTTTTTATATAAATAACTGCATCCACTGCTTTCATTTTATTTTTCATGAGATCTAAAAAAGAAAAAAATTACACTTGGTTTCTAATAACCCAAGCAATAACATAATAAATAAATGCACAGGTTTTTAAGACCAAAAAGATTTTTTTTTTTGAAAGCAAGAGGCGGGGAGGAAAATGATTTCACATGCAGCCCAAAATGGCACTGTCAGTCAAGCTTCAAATAGACTGAAATTAAAACTCAGTATCAAATTTGTAATAGGGTTATTGAATATTTCATGTTCAATTTTCCATGTGTGAAATTAATTTTATTTCTAAATCTTAAGCATATTCCCACCACTAGATACAGATTCTAACTGATGTATGTTTTTCAACCAATTTGCCTAATGTTTAACTACACTGTAAACACCACCACTGAGCATGTGATCCAGTTCTTACTTGCTGGTCCTGTAGGTGTACTTGTAGGTGACCTCCCGGGATATCTGACGAGCTAGTCCAAACAGCTCATCTCTACGGGTCAGCAGAGCCATGTCCTTCATGCACAGCTGGGCTGCAGCCTCGTTCACAGTCAGCTGTAAAAAAAAGAGGAGGAAGCATGCATGAAATTTACAGTATTTTTATTTCTTTATTATTTTTTATTGTATTTATATAATAACTATCAATGGTGGTTCGTCTCAATGCCCTAGAAAAATGTCACTGCCTCTATATAAAAGCTACTTATTTTTTATTTCAAAACAGCACAATTATGAAAAGGCAATGTGGTTTCCATGGAATGGTATTCATGTAAACAGCCTCCCGTTCATTCACTCATAAACACTGGTCTCTCTACCTCATGCAATGTTAGATGTTTGCCGTCTTTCCTTTTGGAGTCGAAGCGCCCATAGATGGCACTGTACTTTCGGACCTCCTCTGCCCTCTGCGGGTCCTCATCGCTCATGTCAAAAATGTGGCCAATCATCTTCACCAGCTTCTTGTTGCTCTTTACCTGCTCCCTGATTTCTGCCTGGTCGGATTTTGGCAGGGCTTGGGCCATTCGTTCCACACACTCTGCCACCGACTGCACAGCAGCGGCGTCCAGCGCCTCAAGGCTATCGCGGGGGGAAGAGGGGGAGCCCAGGTTGGCAGGGGACAGACTGTGCTCGCTCTCTGTGCTGTGGCCAGGCCAGAAGCGAGGTTCACTGCCACTCTGCTGAGGCGAGCCAGTGGCAGCGTTGGTCGCTTCAGGCTTGTTGGGGTCCACGCAGGCAGTGGTGATACATTTTGGGACCTTAACGTGGGGCGAGCCCTCGGGCAGCTTGTAAACAGGGATGCTGCAGACTGGCAGTGAGGCCAAAGGCTGGTTGAACAAGGCTGGATTGGTGACCCAGTCACGCAGTGCCTTCTGCAGCCGTCGTACGTGTAGGGGCTTGCTGGCCATGCCCACCAGCGCCATGATCTCCAGGAACTCCTCCTCGCCAGCTTCACACAGCTGCTGTACGTCGTCACCGCCCTGCTGGATGAAGGCATCATAGTAGCACAGCAGATTGGCCCTCTGAAGGATCCGGTAGAGCTGCAACTCCCCAAGGGTTCTGGGTAAAGCTGCCGCCATACCTGAAGGAAAGAGTTAGTGCGTGAGATAACTTACACAAACGGACTATAAAACTCAGCAGTCTGGGAGAGGAAAGAGAGAAATAGAGAGAGGGTTGCTCACTAGTTAAGTGTGTCTGCGTCCTGTTGAGAGCCAAGAATATAAGAGTGCCTGTCAGACTATGGTTGCTGGAAGAGCCACATACCACACTCCACCTCTGCAGTGTGCGTAGGTGGGCTCTCTCAGCACAGGCTCCACTTGTTTGCACAGTGATTGTTCCTTGATCTTGGCTTGTTGATCCTGATATCAGACCAAGTCCATTAGGAAAGAAAGCAGTAAGAAGTGAGGACAGAAGGTGGTGTAAGTCTCCTAGAAGATGACCAGGTTATTTCCATGCGTTCATTTATTTTTTAAAGTTTACTGAGGTTTAAATGTATCCATGCTATATCGTTCATCCGGAGTAGAGGCCCCAGATATTAACTTATTTCTCTTATTGGTATGAAAAATGTTCACAACAATTGTGATTTCAATTCTGGGATTTATTCCATTTGACCAAATCCATCATAATCCCAATATGTCCTAATGGCGTCCGGAAGATTCCCTACATTTTATTAGAACCGCTGACCAGCTCTTAGGGAATCTTCACTTAATGGCAAACACAATGCAAGATGATTGCTTTAAAGAACAAAGCTTAAATATAAAATAAAAAACCTGAGATTAAAGTTCACAGAAGTAAAACAGCATTCCGTTCACTCACTGATACTCTCTATAAAGCACATAGTAATAAATAATAAGGCTATAATATCAATAGCCTGCTGTGGTCACTTAACCACCATTTACCAAGTTTTTATCAATGATAATTCTTCAGGAAAACACGACTAAAGCTATGGTAAAACCAAACATTACTGCATGAAATAAAGGTTCCACATTTAAGTAATATCACATGTAAACTTCTTCAATTCATCAGGATTATTATTTAGTATTTTTTATTTATCATCCTATTTCTTGCTAAAGAGCCTTATTTCTTGCTACAGCCTTCAAAAAGGGGCCTGGAGAAGCCTCATGCACGAGTTAGGTAAATGCACGTAGTGCTTATCAAATGGAGTGTAACCAGTTTCTCTTTGTGATTTTTCAATATGCAAGCTATTTATATATTATTATATATTAAATAATATTATATTATAAAAACTCACTCGCTGTCTGAGTCAAAGCTGATCGAGACAGGCCCCGAAGGCTCTCTCTCCATACCCAGGCTGGGCAGAAAAAAGCTTGCACTGCCTTTTAAAGCAGACACCTCCATCTACATACATGCCATGTGTGATAGCAAGTAAAGATGTAGACAGGAGAGATGATGCTCAGGGCAGGACTGGCAGAACCCTTGGAATTTTTTTTCAATTTAATATTTGCTTCAAATGCAACACCACGAAAGAAACACATTAGAATCAATTCCTTTCTATAGCACAAGTATAAAAATTGTACTAAATGGTCCTGTAGGCTCAACAATTCTGTGGGAAATTCCATAAATTACAGTTTTTTAATGCGTTTCTTTTATGCGGTAAAGCCATCCGACCTATTACCGATCACAGGGCCCATATGTGTACCAATACACATAGACCTCTGAAAATCAGCACTGTTGAGAATCTTTTGTGTGATGTACTTCTAGTACACCAAAATGTTGCTTCATTGGTCAGCATTGTGTTTGCTGATGTCACAGTGCAGTCATGGGAGCCTAAAGCCAAAACTTCATACCTAAAAGGTGGGGAATGTGACACTCAGTGAGAGGGAAGGCGAAGAACCCCTAACCAGGAGAGTCTCAATGAACCGGTTCAGGGTGAATAATGGCACTTAAACTCCAATTTTATCAGAGTGTAGCCTCTTCACTGGACTAGTCTGACAATAATGAATACCTAGGCCAATGCTTCACATAGTTGGCGGAAGTACACTTAGCATAAAATCAATTATGTAACAGTTTACTAAGTCTCAATAAGTTGAACCACTTGTCTGTTGTAAAAAAGAAAGGCATGAAAATATCACTTTCCTCATGACTACCAAAGTAAAAATGTAATCTCTTTGGTACTACGTAACATGACAATAAGTAAAACTCATGACACATCCTTCAGTCTCTTTTGACTATCCTCTTACAGCATGTTTTATGAGAGAACCACTCTTTTCTTCTTGCCTTGTTCACAAGTATCACTATTACAGCAGAAAGAGGTATCGGCTGGTCTTTGATCACCAACCTGGTTACGGTCACAGATATGTCCTGATGGAGGAAAAATCTACAAAATGTAATTAGCCCATAAGAAGGAAAATGTAATGACCAGAATATTTGTACATTATTGTTTGTCTGCTTTTAGACACAGACAAATCATATTTTTTTGAAGAAATGTTACCCTAACAACTGAACTGAAAATGGCTTTGAGGTCTACATGTGTCAACAATTGCACACATATTGAAGAGGCTACACATCTTGTAATTTAATTATATGGTGATTTTATACACCCATATCGTAGGCTAACTAATGGTCTTGGATTAGTCACTAGCTTAACACTTATTTCACTAAGTATGGAATTTACATGAGGACATCTCCAAGTGCACCAAAAAAACGTGCATACCCCAGTTTGTGACTACTTAATTCTAACCCGATTTATCATGCTCCATTTAATGGTAATAGTTTTCGTTCATTTAAAATTGAGAATGAAATGACTAAAACCAAATGACTTTACACACCATTGCTTTTTAATCATTTTAAACAGCACATTTCAGTAATGATTCAATGCTGAAAAAAGAGGCTGAAAAACGAATCCGTTTTAACAGTATGGTAACTGTACAGTTTTCACTCTCTGTTGCGGTTTAATATCAAACTAGCATACATATACAATTAATATCCAGCTTGTGTGCATCTCAAAATAACTGTTATCCTTCTGACTGCATACAGACATAAAACCTTGAAGATTACTCAAAGTCCCAATAAAATAACAGCAATATTCATACTTAATATAAGTTATTATACAAGTTATTTCCTATCCAATACAGCTCCCTATAGTTTGCACTGGGGTGTTTAATTAAGTAATTATATGGGTACAATTGTGAATGAGAAATAACAGAAAAGTTACATTGGCCGACGTAGGTTTTCCTTATTGTAATAATACCAACTATTTCTCCCTTACCCCGGAGAAAAGGGGTAGTCTAAATAGTCAAAAATCGTAGTTTCCTGACACAATTTATAAGTTTCATATTAATGGAAAAACCGGTCTTCGGCAACATACTAACCACAAACCAAGCAGTTTGTTGCAATTGATACGACATGTTTAGACATAAAAAAATCAAATCAGGACGTTACAAATTACTAAAGGCCTAGCGGAAACCAGACTAACTCAAAGAGCAACATCCAGATTTTAAATATGCGTTTAAATTTGGTAAACAAAATTAAAAAAATAACAATAATCATAGCATAATACAATACTGATTAGTCGCCTTAGTGCTCATTAGTTGGCAGGCAAGACCATTGTGTCAAGCATTAAAACTAAATTATAATTTACTCGGACAACGAATACTCTAACGCATGCACAAAATATGTCCAAGATACCCGGGAAATATAAATATGTCGCTTAATAACGCCAAACTGTCCATCAACCCAAAAACAGTACACTAAACTTTAGCTAGAGTATACACTCTGTAGTTAAAAATATAGTCATTTTAAAATACAGTTGATAAATCACAAAAGATTGATGGGGATAGACAGAAAGGCAAAGGTTACATTTTAATACCTATTATTTAATTATTTTAGACAGCTACCGCGCGACGCCCACCGGTGAATTTCCTGCGTTGTGGATATCACTGGGATTCACCCACGCGGAGTCGAAATCCGTCCGGTCTTGCGGCCAGTACGGGTAAGTAGCACGTGGATTAGAAAACAAAAATCGCAGCCTGCACAGGAAGCTCAAGCGCGAGCACCGGCACTTCATTGTTGCAGAGCAAATAACATACCTTTCTCAGTTATAACCCTCCTTGTCTTCACAGAATTATATCGTTTCACGTGCTGAGCCAGAAGTTATTGCTAAAAGCCCTGTCAGTTCTGGGAGGCTTATCCTGACATCCAGTTGTAAGGGGAGGATGCGTTGACGGTGTACGCAGGTCCTGCCGCCAAGCCGAAGACGTGCATTCAGACTTTGTCCCTTTCGCAGTATTTTCGTAGCAATTCACTCTGAGTAGTCAATTGTGAGTGTTTAGAGGTTTAGTATGAAGGACCAGGTAGCTGTTGGTTTCCCCCTCCTCCCCTGCCGTTAGAATTGGGATATTCCGCTCTTGCTACATCGCTCTCTCACTCCCACGCGCCTGCGTGACGCAGATCCTGGCGTGGGTGGCTGTTGGGCGTGGGAGGCTGCTGCATGGAATACCAAGCATCACACCAGCGGCAGCGGCTAGCGGGGTGTCAGTATCGAGGGCACCCTCTCTGACACATACGTAAACGATAATTTAAAAACCGACTGACCTTACCTAAAATACATCCCACGAACTAATTGTTATTAAATATCCAAGGATTCCCCCATCTGGTAATGAGCGCCTCTGCAATATTCGTCACTTTGCAAAACCCCGTTAGAACATCTTGACACATTTTTTTGCTATTCAAGTATTGCTTTTTAATTACCCGAGAATAGTTTCTATGCAGGATGAAATGTTACATTACGTGCTCTAAATAAAATTGAAATTAACGACTTTGGATCAACATGTTTTGATAGAGGCTATATAAATCCTGACTGTTCCAACATGGGCTCCACCCTCTCAACCGTGCCTAAACATGCTTTTTATTTCTTTCTTTTAAACAATCTAGCGAGTTGATATTTAATGGCTATTTAATGCAACAAGTCTACCAAAATTTTCAATATCAAAATGGAAAGCTGGACAAGAATTATATAACTGTATAGATATGCAAAAGTGGGTGCAAAACAGATGCATATAGCAAAATTTATGTTCTTACATTATTCTTTCTACTGTTTATTTCCATTTGACCCACCAAAAAAAAAAAAAGGTTTATTAATTGTAATAAATTAGGTTGAGGGAAATTTAATTAAGTAGAAGCAGTAACCCGATCAGTCACATTCATCGATCATCCATGAGTGAATGGGAGACCAAGAACTGTTATAGTTCAAAAACAGCACGCACTATAGAGTATTGGTTTAGTATAAACTGTGCCCATAAATTCACCTCAGCCAGGAATATTTTATGGATCTTTAGTGATTTCAATTTCTGAGGGTGAACATGGCTGAACATGCTAATGATTTTATCTGCCTATGTTAAAAATGTATCCATTAAAAAAAAAAAATAGAGAGAATTAATAGCTTGTTTTCGACAATGTAGTCTCTCGCTGCTTGGACAAGCACAATTTGGTCATAGTGCCCTCAAAGAAGGGAATAATTCTTATAGAAGGATTTATGAGTTGGAGCAGGAAGAGGAACAGCAAGGGAGATGGGAGGAGACCTGATCCCACTTGCAGGCACTACAAACTCCCCTTTCAGGATATTTACACTCCCACGCACAATGATTTAACTGGCGCTATGCCTCCCCAAACAAAACCTCTGCATTGTACTAAATCAGATACCTGGATAGAAGAAGATCTCAAGTTATCTCTTCACCCTGCCAGCAGCACATTCTATGCTAGATAAAGGATTCCACGCCCCGTAGGAAGCTTTATTAAGTCAGATAATCTCCATGTTGGTCTTGTTGCCAAGGCATGCATCTCAGATCATTACATTATAAAAACCTATAAAATAAGTAGTTGAGAGTAGTTGAGAACATCAAACTAATAAATGGATATGACTTAAGATCTTCATTAATCCAATCACCATGTTGACCAGAACATAACAAAAATGAAGAAGTGTCAATGCTTTGGTGGATTCTAGCTTGAAACTCGAGCATTAAAAGTATAAATCAAGGCTCTTCACCTTACCCTCACTCTGGGAGGTAATACTGTGAGAGTAGGGATAACATAGAAACTGTGACTCAGCTTCGCTATCAGATGCTATATTTAGGAATTAGGCCAACTACAGCAAACAGCCTGAGGAGGGCTCAGCTTGCTATGCTCTTCTCATCCTGGAAAATAAAACAAGGAAAGAAAGGCCTCACCAAAAAGGCAATCACACCTAAACTGAATTCTACTTGCACTCTAACTTCACAACCAGACCTTTGCATTCATTTAAATGCGGCCAATTTATGTTAAAAAGAAAAAAAAAACGTTTTTATCTATTTTGTCCGTTTTTATCTTTAATTTGAATGGGAAAATGTCTCTGTGGTCCTATTTTTGAGATTAAATTCTCAGATACATTTTATTAGAAAATGAAACTTTCAATTATTTCACCATATTTAAGAAAATTTACAAAACTAATTTAGTTATATCCCCAGTGGATATAAGGATCAAAGATCTGGAAACGAGCAATAATGATCGCACAAAGTGATAAAAAATGTATTTTAGCCAATTAAAACAGCCAGAGGGCTGATTAGGACCGATTACGTAACTATTCAAAATACACAGTCAGGATCATAAATATTTGGACATCAACAAAGTTATTATTTTATCTGTCTACCACAGCAGGAGTGTGTAGGGATTACAGCCCTATGTTGGTGATGCTCTGCTAGGCCTGTACTGCAGCTGTCTCCCGCTTGTTCTTGGGGCGTTTTGCCTTCAGCAAGTGAAAAGCATGCTCAATTGGATTCAGGTTAGGTGATTGACTTGGCCATTGCAGAACATTCCACTTCTTTGCCTTAAAACAATCTTGGGATGCTTTTTCAGTATGCTATGTATTATCCATCTGCACTGTGAAGTACCGTCCAATGAGTTTTGAAGCATTTGGATGAATCTGACCAGATAATATAGCCCTATACACCTCAAAATTAATCCTGATGCCTTTTTCAGGAGTCACATCATCAATAAATATAAGGGAACCAGTTCCATTGGCAGCCATACATGCCCATGCCATAACACTACCTCCACCATACTTCAGAGATGAGGTCGGATCAGATCATGAGCAGTTCCTTCTCCTCTCCATACTATTCTCTTCCCATCATTCTGGTACAAGTTGATATTTGTCTCATCTGTTCATAGGTTGTTGTTCTAGAACAGTACAGGGTTCTTTGGATTTTTTTTGGCTAACTCTAACATGGGCTTCCTGTTTTGGGGGCTAACCAATGGTTGACATCTTGTGATAACCCTCTGTATTTACTCTGGTGAAGACTTCTCTTGATTGTTGACTTTTCAGACAGATACACCTCCCCCCTGGAGGGTGTTCTTCTTCTGGCCAACTGTTTTCTTCACCAGGGAACAAATTCTGTCATCCACCTCAGTTGTGGTCTTCCAGGCCTTTTGGTGTTTCTGAGCTCACCAGTGTGTTCATTTTGGCCATTACTTCACTGTCAGTCACCACTCTTTTGATTCTAAATGCAAATGACACACTACAAATTAGATCTAGACCTTTTATCTGCTCACTTGTAATTGAACAAATGAGGGAATAAAACACACCTGGCCAAGGAACAGCTGAGAGAGCTAAGCAGCCATTTGTCCAATTACTTTTGGCCCCTATAAAAAAAAAAAAAAAATAAAAAAAACGTTCTCCCAATTTGGATGTAAATACCCTTAAATTAAATTTGTTTTGTTAATTAAAATTAGTAAAATTTTAACTCCAGTATACTGTGGTAGACAGTTAAATATAGTGGGAGATTTTGACCTTGTTAAGATAACCTGTCCATTGGACCTGGGCTCATGTCTCGTTGTTGCTGGAAAC
This sequence comes from Hiodon alosoides, assembly GCA_025775065.1. NCBI lineage: Eukaryota > Metazoa > Chordata > Actinopteri > Hiodontiformes > Hiodontidae > Hiodon > Hiodon alosoides. The sequence continues at coordinate 708,245 of JAOYSI010000027.1, read as the reverse complement.
ACATGCCTTCTCCTTACGTTCGCCACACTATTTTCTTCTCAGAGTGGAAGTTGTCCAGTTTTCTCTAAAATGTTGTGCATATTATCATTCACATTAAGATAATTCTGACTAAAGTATTCACTGTATGTAAATGTACCTCTAACGATTGAAACCTACTATGCTGATGGCAAGCTGGAGAATTGTAGATCATTAAAATTATTTTAGGTCTGTTAAATTCTGGCTGGGTGTTCACTGGCAGGGTTTAGTTCAAAGCTGCTATGACCTCCAAAAGACCAAAAGTCAGCACGGCCCGGTGGTGCTCTATTACTCCAGAAAACTCTCTTTTGTTGGAGAACCACATATCATGCATATTCATGAGTTTCTGTGGAAACAATCTTGTGCCTTCCCTCAATAAATTTGTTGCATTTGTGGGTAAGGTAATTCCGCAAGCTCATCTTTTTTCCATCCCTAATACCTGGGTATTCCCCTGGGATTACCACGATAATACTTCAGTTATGAAATACGTTGTAATCTGTGTACCAATGCACCAGTGACAACTAAATTTGTTCCTCTGCGTTAGCCCCAAATGTCTGTCTTTTAGTTCCATGGATCTGTGCCTTTAGAAGACAGCTCTGGAGCTGTGCTGTCTGTGGAAACACAGTGTCTTCTCAGCCCACTGCGACGCACTTAACTTAATCCGTTTTCACGTACTCTCACGCCTTTTGTCATAGCACATTCGGTGAAAATGAATTCATACACTGATTAAACTCTAATCTTAGTTTCATCCTTTTTTCTGCCAATTGGATAAAGATGGTTTTCTGATTTCAATAAATAAATAAATAAAAGCCAACATTTAAAATGATATCGTAATTGTTTGCCTTTGGCAATGAAATTCAGGCACCACAGCAGATTTTTGATGTTTCCGTCACTGCATAAGAAACCATCATAGGCTTTTTTGTTTAGTCAATCGTTGACATTTCAGATGTAAAATACACATTCCCTTCAACTGCAAGGCTAAATTGTTGCATGAAATTTCTAACACTTTAAAAAACAAATTTTTTTTTTTGTATTTTGCCCAGTGGAATTCCTAGTGGATATTTTCCAATAAAATATTTCAGAAGGTACTAAGGAAAAAAATGCTTAATAATAAAAATACAATTCAGATAATTCGGTGCCAAATTGTCTTTACATCTGATGTAATACCTTTATCACATGTTTTTAAGTCAATAATTTCAAGTCAGTAATTCAGTTGATTTCAAAGTTACATGAAAATGGCTGATAGGCAACATTCTAGACAAGAGTAACCTTCAGGTAATTCTGACCTTCAAGTGACAAGTGGCATGTTTTGTCCACCACTTCAGTTTTCCTTATTCAACTAGCTACTTAATACTCTAACTCAACATTGAACACTCATATTATGTTTTTTCAAACTTTTCTCTTCATTTATATAAGAAATACCTTTTAAAGTTTGTAATATTATTTCTAATTTTATTATTTAAGTTTTGTTTGTTTCTCGTTTAAGTGCAATGAAATGATATCCCATGCTTTTGTGATGTTGGAAATTCTGGCGCCTTTTATCCTTTATGCCTGGACCCTGGTACAGCTGACCTGCAGATACAAATCAGCCTTCTCACCCTGCTTAAAACATTGAAATGTGGTATGTAGATTGTACCATATATTAAACTGAAATTTGTGTATAAAGGTAACAGTGGAAATAACTGGAATTTGTAAACACAATGACAAAAGATTATTTGCTTAGCTTTAAGAGTTGTATTAAGTAACAAATGAACAGTTATAAAAATATGAGGCTGAATCCCAGACCAGAACAATCCATTAAATCCTTCATAATTATTTTGCTATTGTAAGGTTAGAAAATCTGCACATCGCTGTTTAACAATAGATAATAATTGAAATCTAGAAAATAAAAGTTCTCAACAGAGAGTTAGAAGGCTAATCCGGTGTTCATAGCTCTCTTGCTTATTTGTCTGCTGCTGGTTTCTGCATCATGTGTTCATGCCAAATAGGACTCTGAGCACGCTACAACTTTCCCCGGTTACAAATGCGGATCAACCACAGGCCCACGCCTGGGCCTGACAGCCCCTCACCCTGTGATGAAGACACCCACGCCTCTCTGTGTCCTGCCTCTCTCTCACACAGCTGCCAGAGACACCCTGTTATTCAGAGCTCAGCCAGCCAAGCCCTTCCCCCTCCCTCCCCTCCCTGCGACAACGCCCACACACAGATAGGGCTCAGCTTAGTGTGTACTTGTATGTGTGTGTGTCCATGACAGAGAGCAAGGCAGAGGGAAGAGAGACTACGTGCGTGTGTGAGAGAAGGGGAAATTGCGTGAGAATGTGCGTGCATCTGAGAGGGAGTGTTTGTGGGTGTGAGGACATATGGGTTGGTATAAAAGTGTATGTGTGCGAGCATGTGTGTGGGTGTGTTTGTGTGCGCATGTGTGTGTGATTGAGGGCGTGGGTGAACGCCTATCTATTTGAGAAATTATGAGGAGCCTTATATCTGTCAATGCTTATGTGTGCAAGTGCAGGCAAAAATGTAAGTGTGGGGAATTTTGTGGGGGCAAGGGTGTAAGGGGCTGAATTGTACAGTGTCAATCTAGCCTGTCCTACCTGTGCCCTGAATATAGTGTTGGGGTCAAAGTTTCACTTGTTTCCATTAATGGGAGATAAAGACAAAAGTCGCTGCTGAGACTGAAAAAATTCACCTGGATTTTCATGTTGCTGTGTTCTCTTTCCAAACTATGGTAAAAGTTTCCAATTGGTAGCATTGTGAGTCATTCACTATCACTTAGTATTAATGGTTTTAATATGAATGAGTCGCAAACTTGAGTGTGCCCAAGAGTTCTACAGAGTGCATGCAGACGGTGAACACACAGTTCCTGTGGGTTTGTGTGGAGAATAGCACAAACAATGTTCTGTAGACTGATGGCAGCGTGGGAGGAGGGGAGGGGACATGGGCAGGGTATGACTGACCAGGCGGCCTCTTGCATTCTATCCTCCGACTTAAACCTTAAACACACACACACACACACACACACACACACACACACACACACACACACACACACACACACACACACACACAC
>JAOYSI010000027.1:684269-695214 GCA_025775065.1 Hiodon alosoides | reverse complement strand
GTAGTGTGTCTGTGTACGTAGTGTGTCTGTGTACGTAGTGTGTCTGTGTATGTAGTGTGTCTGTGTACGTAGTGTGTCTGTGTATGTAGTGTGTCTGTGTATGTAGTGTGTCTGTGTATGTAGGCACGAGGAATGATACTTAGGAAATATTACCGGGTTCTGATTCTGTATTCTTTGTTAAAAGCCATTCAAGTTAGCATAGAATGCAATACTTTAACGGTGAAATAGATTTATCTCGTCGATTAACCTTTTTATAGGCGAACAACCCATGCAGCATTAAATAACATGTTATTAAATATGTTTTATGCTTGTTGGGGGCAATGGATGGCCTAATCCAGTATCTATTTAATGTCTGCATTTAATTGCTTCTGAGAAAGTTTATATATATAAAAATAAAAAAAAACATTGGATCTAATATTACCGCTCTTGATAGCGAATATGCCTATTATGAAATCTGCCCTTTTGATATCCTGTTCACCCACATTAGTTCTACGTTGAAAAATATAGAATAGTGCAGACAGCTACAGCTGTTACATTGATCTCCGAGACATACATACCCCAGACATCTTTTGTGTAACCTGCCGGTTAAATCAGTTAGATTGCAGAAAGCTGCCATTTATTGAGGTCTGCATGCGTCCTCCCCTTTAAACTCAATAGATGGTTCGTTCTGTTCAGTGTGTTTTCACAATCATCCCACACATATGCTGTATTGCTCATTATTGGGGGGGGCTGTACGCCTAAGCTTTCACTTCATCAGTTAATCAGCCAAGCTAGCACAATGGTCAGCTCCGTTTAAGATCTTTCCTTATGGACTGAGCCAGATTCAGGACTGTGGAATGTTCAAGGGTTCCGGCCTGAACTCAAAGGCCCGGGGCAGACTCCTAGACCCAGTCTGCCCCTCCCTTATATGTGATTGTTACTTTTTCATTGTTACTTTTCTTTCTCACTTGCGGTCATCATGGCTTCTTTATTGACACCAAGGCTGATAATTAAAACAAATTAGGGGAGGGGTTTTTGTCTGTAATTGAGCACTTGATGGATCTTGGTTTTTGCTTCGTACCAACCATGACAATATGAGAAATTGTGTAATGTTATTTTCTGTTATTTAAAATATATTGTTTTTTTGTGGGGGGTTTGCCTCATTTTCAAATGGAGAGAATGTTCTTGGAGATAAATGCTGGGGTTTGACTTTCCTTATTCTTTACAGAGTTGTCTACTATGGATTTATGTATATTTACCACCTTACTGTAGCCATAGGAATGGTATATATATAGCTGGTAATTGCTGTTTTAGCGTAGACTCTTAATTGTGTGACTATCTTAACTTAAAATCCAAAATGTATGTAGACAGCCATGGGAAATTAAAAGACTACATCTGATAATAATTTCATAATTTCTGGGGAAATGACAAAACATTAAAAAAAGGAGACAGGTGAATTAATTTAAGATCTCATAAACGAGCTATTTAATTTTCGTACCATTTAATTATTCTTTCGTCTTTTTGGTGTGTTTTTTTTCATTCCGGGTCTAGATTAGGTCTTGGTAGGTTTTTCATGTGATTGGTGGCAGCAGTAATGTTATCGCTTTGGGCCTAGTGTTATCATTCCTGAAAATCCCGGCTCCTTCTTAACATATTTTTGACCCTCGCTGTTTCAGTTCTTCCCTTGTTATGAATAATGCGTAATGTTTAAAAAAAAAATTCTGAGCCTCAACCTCAACTGCGTTGGAGACAGAAATGGTTGTGACACACAAACTGAAGCTGAATGTAATTCAATAAACGCAACATTGTGAATGGGCATCTTTGTAAGGATTAAAAACAAACAAAAACTGCTCAATAATTTAATTACATCAATACACACTGAATGCTATTAGACTATTCAATTTTGTTTGTATAAGAGACTGTATGCATAGCTTCAGAAAGCATTTGGCTTAAGTTATGCACTACTGGATTTAATATTGGAAAAAATAACTTGTTTTCAGTAGATGAGTGCATTTATACATCAAACCATTAAGTTGATTTGTCCCTTATGGGAAAAAATAGCCCTATCATGGGCTCAGATAAAGTCCTCATTTAGTGTATTTCAAACATATATTTTCTGGGGAAGGTTGTTTGAAAGTTTTTAACAGTTAGCTGTAATCACTATTGAATTTTTAAACAGCTAAATACATATATTTCCATGTGTTGAATATATGTTTTTCAGCTGTCAGCTAATGTTGGTTTGATATCTAAACAAAGTCTACACCACTCTGCTGTCGTAATAGCTGTGTTCATGAAAGGACTGACAACATATTTTTTATGTTATTCATGTTTGCTGTAAGGTGAAATCTGTTACCAATTCTAGAGCTGTTAATTAATTCATTAATATGCCATTTATTTTGCTTTTAATGTTTTGCACTGCTTTGAAATCTTGAAATTGTTTAAAATCGATTGTTTATGTTTGAATTTTTTTTTTAGCTTTTAGTTAGATTGTAATTTAATGACGAGTTTAATCTTAATTAAACTTGTGTGGAATGTTGTTTCATTAGGGCAGGATGTATCCAACAGCTCAGTGTGAAAAGCATATTTGTCTTGCTTTGTCTGCGTAGTTCTTGTTTTACATTTAATCACTTTCTCAAATTCACGTGACAAGACGGCAGTAGAACTATCCAAACCTCATTGACATATGTTTAATTGCATATATGTTTCTAAACGATTACCTGTTTCTAAAAACTCCTCCCAAAGCTGGGAAAATCAGATAATTAACGTTATATAATTACATTACTGCATGACACTTTGGTTTATTATTATTATTATAATTATACTACTACTACTACTTCTATTATTATTATTATTATTATTATTATTACTATTGTTGTATTAAATTACACATATTGTGTATTTTGTTAATATTTTAGTTTTTTAAGTAATGTTACATGGTTGGTAATGTCTCATGTCGCTGTTTTCATTGGGCAACATTTGGATGTCGAGATAATGTATGCAAATGTATGCAAACCACAATTTCATTAAATACCCATAATGAAAAAGACACCCCAGAATACCTTATTGTGTCACAAAAGGACACGAAAAGGTGTAAGATCAATCTGACTCTCGAGCAATGTTGGGTTTTGCATCGACCGACCGCAGCGCCAACTCCGCTGAGAGATGCGTTACAAACTAATTTCATCACGTACAGTGGGAATCAAATTCTCTTCTGACGCGTTAGATTCATGAAGTACTGATGCTTTACCAGTTGGTTTGTGTTGACGCTGTGACACTGTCATATTTTTTTACCACCCCTTGTACTAGAGCTGCAAAAAACAAGCCCCTTTTCAGTCAGTGCTTATGATAATTCTGCCGTTTGAGTCTATAAAAGAGTTTTCTTTATTTTATTTTCATTTTGCGCTGCTTGCAGATCTATATTAGATTTAAGTTATTAAATTTAGGTTTACTGAAATGTTTTGTAAAGGAAAAATAATAATAAAGTTTCTTTTCCCTCTATGAGACTGCTTTTTTAATTTCGGTCCACCATCAACGTTCTGCTGTATATTAATACAGTTTTGAATGGGGAAGCTGCTCTGAAAGAAAAAATAAGATACTCAGCGATGAAGTAATAAGCTTAATCTAAACAGAATTTGTAATTGCTTTTATAGGTGCAAGTTTTGAGGTGTTTACTGTTTAGCACACTCCATGTTTGCATTTAAAAAAAAAAACCTATTAATCAACCTGGATGAAATACCTAGCCCTGTGGTACAAGGCAGCTGGTATAGGACCCTCTGGTCTCTGGTGTGATACCTCGATGCACCACTCTGCTGCCTGGTGAAATACCTAGCCCTGTGGTACAAGGCAGCTGGTATAGGACCCTCTGGTCTCTGGTGTGATACCTCGATGCACCACTCTGCTGCCTGGTGAAACAGCCGATACTCGCCAATAGTTTTAACAGCCAGTTTTTCTACCGGTCTCTAAATCATCATTGTAACAGTAGAGATTCAATGTAACAAATGCAAATAAAAATAGTGAGAGGGACGTACAGACGTCTTCAAACGTTTAAATGCAGATCATCTCTGTTTAAGTTGTTAATTGTCTATTAAGGCCTCTGGACAGCAGTACAGGAACAATAACTCAGGGGAGTGCAATCTTTTAAATGATCATTTCTGCGATATACATTAATCATCTGAGAAAGACAGGCAGTGCGGGAGATTAACTCCCTGGCTATTAGTCATTCAGACAAAATGGACTCTGGTCCCCACCACCACTGGGCCTTGGTGGAGTGCAGCAGATCTCACAAGCAACGCCTCGCGAAGGGCCAAAGATGTGGGCTGTGTCGCTTGCATTAAAAACCCAGACGATAACCTTTCAAACAGTGATAAATCATCCTGCTCATTTTGAGCCACTTGTTTTTCTCCCAGCAGCTTCAAAACGGAACAAGACAGCCAGCAGATTCTCTGGGGTTTAACCCGCGTGGAGAAGGCACTTCTATGCGCGTTGATGCTAGGACATTTGATGTTAATTAAATTCATGTGTTGATACAGCATAATCATGTTGGTGCAACTCCAAAGCAATGATATGAAAAGTTGATGTATTAGAGGCTGAGGATAACAAGAACCGTTACAATAATTTATTGGTTAGTTTGCCACCTAAAGAAAATCTACGCCACGCAGCTCCTGTAATAACTATTTTCATGAAAGGATTAACAAAATATGTTATTCATGTTTTGCTGTAAGGTGATGTTACCAGTTGAAAACCTTTACATAAAGAGTGTTCTCATTCAACCGAGGCGTGTGAGTTTCCAGATCAAGCAGAACATTGACAGACTTCCTTAGCCAACATTTTCATCATAACCGTCTCCCGTAGAGCACGTGTTGAACCTCCTGGGCTCTGTTGGCGAGGAGAAGATACCGTCAACGCGGATCGGCAAGGCAGCTCTGTGAAGCTCAGCCGGACGCATTGGTGCCCGTTTCACCAAGACATCACCTATCTTAATCCTTCTCATGGGGTGGAGGATGGGAGCTCGTCTAGGAAGATGGATGAGACACGCACTGCCAGGCCTTTAGCGTATCACACATCAGTTATGTGTTGGTAATGTTTTACACATGCTCTGCCACTAGAGGGCTCAAAGTTCCAAAAAAGCAGCCCCAAGTAAGCGCCTGTTCTGGTTTGCTTTCTCGGCTGTATCTCACCGGGTTCTGAGATGCCTACAACCTGGGAGGCTTCAGAAGAGGCAGCAGTGTCAAAAAAATAAATAAATAAAGAACCAAACTTGTCACTAGAAGGTTGCAGGTTCAAACCACACTGGGCCACTGCTGATGTGCCAATGAACAGGTCTCATAACAAGCGTTTAAAAAATAGGCGTTTTGAGTTATGAAAGCTGACTTGTGGAAGGGCGTCTGAAAAACAAAATAGAATACAAAAAAAGAACTAAAGAAGCCCTTTTTTGTGCACCAGTGAAAACCTCCCTGTCCTTCAGCTTCTAATGGAAAATCAAAGTCCTCGTCTGTCTGAGTGCATTTGGATGTTTGTCTGTAGAGACTATTGGTTAGAAAACTGGAGAATAAGGAGCACGGTTTGGACCACTCCTAAACTGTGCAGGGTCACTTGTGCTGTATCCAGATTCTCTTGCATCTAATCTCCCTGATTAGCAAACAATCCCCAGTGGAAAAAAACAAAACAATACCATGTTCCCGTTTGTTCGATTTTTTCTACATTGTACAGTTATATCCAAACACACCAGTTTTATTCCCAGGAACAGAGACGCCATCCTGAAGCTTTCAAAACACAAACCAATTGACAGTGGTGTGGGAGAGCAGTGGGGAGGATCAGAAACAGGAAAATATTTTTCAATGTATGTGCTGACGGCTGAGAGCAACGCTGTAACCACTGGCCACGCGCTCTCCCATTGTGAGAAGCAATTCAATCACAGCTGAAGCTGCAGGCCTCTGTCTGTTGCCTCTGAAATTTGAGTCGTTAGGGGCGGTGTAATCGTTTTTGTCTTTAAGCCAAAGAGTCTGGGGATTGTTGCTGATTGATTGGCCTGAATTGTTCTCCTGTTGATCTCTGCTAGGACCTCTCGGGAAACCTCCCAAGGTTTGAGGCAGGTTCGATGAGAACAGGTGGATGTTTCCATTGAAAAATGCAATGTATGGAGTTTGTCACAAATCCTTGCACGGTTTGCACACAGGATGCCTGTCTGCATGTTAAAGCTAGCGAAGTCTGCACAGCTTTTGAGCACGGTGATCGGGAAAGGACTTGGAAAAAAACTCACAGAAATCAGTGCTTTTCTCGACAAATATGGTTTGTGCTAGAGGCCTACAATTTTCTATTTAAAATCCTGCCAATGCCTAGTTTTTCCAAAGCTTTGTGTTTCCTCTCCTATCAATGTCTTCCTGTTCTATTTGGTCCTGTAAGGACTCCCATCCCCCACTGCTCTTCCCACTGGTTTATGTGTTTCAAACTTTGATGTGCGTTTTCAAACCAGTTTTGCATATGTTTAAAACTTATTTGACTGGCCTGTCAAATAATCAAGGCTATTTGGCAGAGAACGTCCCGTTGCCCGGCCAGGATTCACTTGGCTTTGTGCCTTCTCCTTCATGGACTCGTCTGACATTGAAAGGATGGCCGCATGTGGTTTTACCCCATAACAAGTTGGCTGTTGGATCCAAGGTGTGTACAGCTGTTAAATTCACATTGTAAAACTTTATCGATTTTATTTTGAATGTTTGGAAGGATGCAAGGATACACAAAAAACCTTTCCATAAATGGGCTGGAATTATTTGATTGTTTTGACAAAAACGCACATAATGATTCAGATTTTTATGCTTTAAAAAAACCAAACGAAAAAAAAAATGTGTGGAAAAACGTGGGGCTTGACCACCAAAACGACTCAATTTGGGAGGGTGCCGAGACACCAATGCCGTGACTCAACTCAGAGGTCAAAACAAAGCCAGAAACCAACCTTAAGATGAAAAAAACCCCTGCCGCATGGAGACCTTCTTTGTCTCCTCCCAATCCTCCTCCTCCTCCTCCAGGAGGCCCTACACTACCTGTATTTAAAATCTTAATCGAACACTTGGCTCTGTGGTCTCATGGAGAACTTGGTGTCGGGGGCGGTCATTACCTCTAATGCTCAACTTGCTATGCCACAAATTCCCCCGGGAATGACGTAGCAAAGGCTCACGCCTGCTCTCACACGCTACAAAGACCAGATAAGCAGCCCTGATGATAGTGAATCGGTCCACAGCACAGTACCACTGTACCACTCCTATTCATGCTCTCAGGACAGCTCCACACAGAGTGTGATCTGCTGTCCGGCCCGCAGCTAGAGACTGGGTAATTGTGATGAATCTGTGGAGACACAAGGGCCTCCTCTTCAGGATCTCGCACATCAAACAGGATGGATTTGCGTTGTCACCGAATCTTTACGCTTGAATTAATAAATCCTTACCAAGGCAGAATTCACTGTTGGCAGTTGACACATGTCATTTGTCTATTAAATATATGGAGCACAGGGAATTCATTAAGGTGCAGGTACACAAAAAAATCAAATGAGCCACCTTCGTAAACAATTAGCTACAGTTTGTCCATGGCAGACAACTGCAAGCTAATCCTGCTGCCTCCTCACTCTTCCTAAGTCATTGAACACCACGGAGAGCTGCCTTCAGGGTCACCTGGCTGAACACATGGCTTCATACTGAAGAGGAAATTCTGAAAAGAGGCCGGAAACCTTCTGAACAGAGCTTTGAAATAGATGAATGGAGACCACATAGATTTTACTGGAATCTTTGCTATTGTAAATTTCAACAGGTACTATCTGCATTGGTACTGAGAAGTAGATCCACCATAATTGGATTCTGGTGTATTTTATTCTTTAGAATTTTAGAATTTTAGAATTTGGAGATAAATGTAAACGTTGGTGCTTATTTAGGTGCTAAAACTAACCAGAGTCATTTTAACACCAAAATGGTGTATTATTATAAACCTACAGAAAAAAAAAAAAACTTTTATTCTATTAGGCTTTCAATACACAAGTAAATGGCTTGTTTGTCCATATAGCCATATAGTATAGCCTCAAATATTTAACATTTGAATACATTTATAGTGGAATTTAAATGGAAATATTGCTAGAAGATTGAAGCAGATTTTCTTATTCATACAGTGGTATCATCTAGTCAGTTTGCATACATAGTTTTTCATTTGCATACTTTCAAAATCAGTTGTGTTTTCTAGAACTAGGAACACCACCTTATCGACACAACTCTTATCTGGTTACTCATTGCGTGAAAATCATCATGTCTCAAAGAGCTTCTAACAACGACGAAAATAACAGTTGTGGATGCACTTATCGCTGATGTTAAGGTACGCAGTAATGGATCATGTTTACATACGCAGACCTTACATTTGCTTGGCATTTCAGAACACCCCTGTGTTCTACAGGCAGTCCTGGCACACGCTTTGAATGCTCTGTTCAGGACATACTGACTGGTCTCAGGAGAAGCAAACATGCGCTACGACCAGTGGGTTTCGCAGCGCTGCATCGCACCCCCACGAGGTTCTGGGCTCAGATAGGGGCTCGAAGCCCGGCTTCACGTGTGGTATAAGGGCATGCCCCAGCTTGTCTGGGCTAGATCCTGCGATGGCATCCATATCCTGCCGTTTTCCATTCGGGGACGTTTCCCGTCCAGATAATAAAAGTGCCTGATGATAAAGCATCGTCTAACAGCACCTTCGGCCATCTATTTATTTTCTCGTCTGGGAGCGCACGTTTTTTGTGAGATGGTGCGTAGAGTCAACGCTGCTTTCCGTAGCATTGTAGTGTAGTATAATCTCTGTTGTGGGCCACTCACCTTCAAACTCAGTGTCACGGTGCATGGAGGACAGCACCAGTACAGCTTTAAAGTCCCTCTACCAGCCCCTGATGGTGTGTAACACTTAATTATGACCCCAGAGAAACATGAACTCAGTAAATAATTCTGTTAATACTGCATAAGCGGAATTGGGTGCCTTTGATTGGTGTCAAAATGATCCCAATCTTTTTAAAAAGCACATATTGAAACAGAAACAAAAAACAAAATGACATGGGGTTGATAGGAACAAGTTGATAGAATTCCTGAAGTCGTGTAAAAGAGGAATGATATAACTGAGACTATGCCTCTGGGTTCTTTGGTACGTGGGCTTAGGGCTCTACTGAGTTGATTAATTCAATAGTAGCTAATACGAGGTGCCTGTTAAGATACTTTCTGCCTTTCTCAGAATGTGAAAAGTTATGCTTTTTACCCTGACTGAGTGGTGCACGTCACTCACACACACACATCTAAGACGACGTGATGAAATCTTGAGGCCAACATATGGTCCTTTCAGCAAAAAACATACTCCACAGCCAAAAAGTCCATCACAACTATGACGAGCAGTCTCTTTTTCAAGACCCCTTTCTGCTTTTTTGGCCAGTGTCTGGGAATGAACTGGAACGGAGTTGGAAAAAATCAACAACAGCGAACGGAATACAACAGCAACCTCAAACAACTTGAGACAGGAGCCGCTGAAGTTCTACAGACTGCCTGCTGTGAGATATTAATTGAACTCTGCTGACGGAATTTAAAAAATGTTTCCAGGAGTATATCTCAACAGTCCCAGGAGTCAAGGGACAAAATAGCTGTGTTTTATAACTTCGATTCCCTCTGTGCAATGCCTTCTGTACAGCGAAAAAATGAGCTAAATCAAATAAAGATTTGGTTGATAGATTTTATTGACATCTGACAGACTCTGGGCCAGAACTTTCCCATTGATGAATGTCACCAGACGGCTGTCACTCTATTTTTATACCTGCGCTCAGCAATAATATATGAATGTGATTCTTCAGGGGAATGCACAGTGCTTAATTTTTTTTAAAATTCTGTTTCGGCAGGATCCGGGACCTCCCAGATTCGGACCGGCACCTATTTGATTGGATCTGTGTTCAATTCGGATTCGGACCGGCACCTATTTTGATTGCACCCTCTTTGTGTTCCGGGACCTCCTGATTTACAAGTTAAGCCCTGGGAACGCAGATATGAAGTTACAGTCCTCCTGCGCACCACTTTTCCCTTGTAAACATTGAGCTCTCATGGGAATTGGCTTCTGAAGGAAGATGTACGGAAATGATGTGTCTTGCCGTAACCCCGACTGATGTTCTAAGATACTCCTAGCTTGGAATACACCAATGTTCACTAAAATAGTCATTAATTTAGGGTTGACAATAGCCCAATAAGAATTCCCCAATGAACAACCTTAATCCTGCTTATCAAATATCCCTCCTTGCTCTTTCCAGCCAAAATAATTTAAACAAAAAACAAAACACATCATTTCCACAAGATCCCTATCAAACATATTCTTATGCACTTTAAGCTTGGGATTGCTTGTTTGGGGATAAGAAGAATACATATTCAATCAAAATAAATCTGTACACGGGCCTTTTCGCTTCCAGCGACTGCTGTTCTTCACATAATCAGCCAGGAACGAGCCCCGTGCTGGCTTGGAAGGAGGCCCAAGAACTTATTTTTAAAATTCATGTTCTTTCATTTAATTAAACTATATCCGATAAAAGGACCAACTTCAATGCAGTTTAATATAATTAAAACATGTTTATAAATCTCTACTTCTTGTTGAAGGCACAGTGTTTATTGGATTTTCTTGTAGAGAAACGGAAATAAAGAATTGCACTAAGACTCTGTACCACTTCATTTTTCCTCAGGAGAGTTTTTTAATTTGCCTTGGTTGCAATAATTAAAGCTGTCTAGTTTAACCTTATTGTCTTTCCAACAACAACATCAGCAAGAAATCACAGCCCTGAACAAAATTCGAAGAAACATCTCGTTTCTGAAGCTATCATGCCAATTTATTATGATAACGACTGGAAAAATATGGGAGCTATAACTAAATGTTAGTATTACATTGAAGATCTTCTGTCCAAATTACTGATAAGCATTTGCTATGAATT
>JAOYSI010000027.1:629514-646325 GCA_025775065.1 Hiodon alosoides | reverse complement strand
ATGTAAGAAACAAAAACATGTTTGCTGCGTAATGTGCATTGATTTAAAATGACAATAGTAATAGACAATAGTTGTTTTAATATTTAAAATAACCTGTTCAGGCCTAAACGAGAGGAAAATGTTCAGGTTTTTTGGTGTCTTGGGTGCATAAAACCAATATTTTCCAAATCGAATTACCCCGATTAACCAACTTTATACTTCATGCATAAATCACTGAAGTACATGGTATTTGAAAGACTGTTTGAAAACAAACAGCTTTCTCACCTACCAGCCATGAAACTTTACGGGCATTGTTGACACATCTAGTATTCTAGAATGAGTGCATCAGAACGTATGAAACAAATTGTATCATCCTACTAATGTCAGGAGTTCAAACATAAAACATAAAACATAATCAAGATCTGCTGCGGTTCAATACTGTCCTCTATTAAACCTTCGTTAAAAAAACAATATTCAACGGGAATTTCACCGCCTGTCAGTGGCCACATACCGCTCCGAAGATAAGCCCAGCAAATGTGGGAGAGTTGCATTTGTGCGTTTAATCATTGGGTGTGTCCAGTTCTTCCTCTGGCGAATGGAAATCAACAGCTTGTTTATGTCACCACTAAACTTCAGCATATCATGCACAATAGTTTCAGAAACCCTTCATTTGTCTTAGCCATAGAGAGCCATGTATGGAAACAACTTGGCAAAGTTTAGACAATGAGTTCCATTATTTTACTCTGAGATAACATCATGATAAACATACCGTCTCTTACACGCTCTCATGAGAACACAGCACAGAAAAGAATTTGTTCAGCTGTTTAAACACAAAGAGAATTATTATTAAATCAGCTCAAAACTAAAAATATAATTTGCTATAACTGTGTAAAACTACCCCTCCTAGACATTTTGAAATGTAAACCACATGTGAAACAAGAAATGTGTTTGTTATTATGTCATAAGTTTGTTCATGATAGAATAGAATAGGCAACTGCCATCATCATCTTAGAAACTTAACAGTCACAACTGCATGGATGGCGTATTTAATGTAGCTCAATGAACTTCATCAAACTATTTTTACTATTGTTCACATTTAACATAAGTTAAATAGTGTACTAATATGGTTTGTCATTGTCCAGGGGCACATTTAGTGCTCTGTGGCAAGTTGCACCTCTGGATAAAATAGCCAAATATGGCAATTCCACTCGCCAAAATATTGTTATAGTTTATCAATAAAGTTTGTCAGTTTATCAGACCCATTCTTAAATAAATACTAATCGGCACTCTTGTTAGAAAATGGATGCTATTTTTAGAACCCTAACAACGTTGCCAAAGTCCAGCTTTAAGTACCATACTGTGGCTCTGCAAGAATGTACATTCTGCAATGTTATCTTAATTATTATATTATTATTAATTATAATTGCAATGACTGTCTGTTACAAACAAAGATTACACTGCATGTCTCATTAAGACTGCGTTCAATTTAAGCTTTCTTTAGCCACAAGGAGGCTCATCTTCAGTAAAAGGTTCCAGATAATAAATAAATGTCACATGTGTAGCACAAACTTCCTAAAAGGCAAGGCATACCTTTCTTTTCAGACAATGTTAACACATTAAACTTGCATCTATGAGGTTTGGATAAACGCTACGATTCGAGACACCATGGTGACCGTTTTGCTGAGCTGTCTACATCTAGATTACATTTTTATTACAAATAAGAGTACGATCTTTAAAACATGTCTATAGTATAACAAATTAAGTCAAAACGCTCATAAAGTCATTTATTTTATGACATCATGCGCTCAAAAATGTATTTGTCTTGATGAAATGTTTATTTAAAGTCAGTGAAACAATACTGTCAATGAATAATGCTAAGTTTTTAAAACGTTTTCCTGTATTTCCAGTGTCCTCGGTGATCATGTCAGTGACTCATTGATTCAGAAATTTAGCATGTCTCCTCACATCTGTCTGACATTAATATGCAGGCTGTGTTCTCTCAAAGGCCTGCAACGACTAGCGTGGAAGCAGGCTTAACAGATGTGAACCAATATGTTTTTCACTAATTAAAATAAACGAGTCCGAATAAGCCCGATGTGAAATAGCATCATGCAAACCCAAAAGAGAAGGAGTTTTCAAGCAACTCAGAGTGACCTTTGGCTCTAGCAACCACCGGTAGAGATCAGAAAGATACACAATAGGATAAAGTCAGTTTTCTCACTATCCTCAGTCCTCACAAATATGTGCAATGCTAGTTATTTCCTATGAGATACAACACACTGCGGCACTCTGACCAAATCACGCACACCCTACATAATCACGCACTCCTGCTAAAACACAAGCTTGTTAAACAAGCAATGGCAAAACGGCACTTCTTACACATTGTATGTTCTCTCCTTAGCTTAACAATTTAAAACGATGAAAGACCAACTACACAAGCAAAAACAACCTAGAACATCATAAAACATCCAGCCACAATTACTTGCCACCGAACGGGAAGATAATGCAATGTGTTTTAAAATTTATCACCAAAAAGAGAAATTATCTCATAATTCCACAGCACATGATAAAACAATAGATACAGTATACAATTAGACAATTGCAATGCCATGCAGTGAGTTACTTACCACTGGTTCCTTCCTGGCTTAAAACCAGAGCCACAGAAACAGAGAGAAATAGAAATGTCCTGCAATGCACAAAGCTCGCCATTAGACAAGCTTCCCCTTTGTACAGAAAAGGGGTAAAAGGAATGACAAGTCAAGACTGTTGCTGCACCATGAAGTCAATATGGGTTCCCTTGTCTGTAAGCAGCAAGCGGACCCAGCCCTGATTTTTCCTTTTTTTGTGAGTTGCAGCTTTAAATAAGAATTCTGGCAACCTTAATTTCCCTCCCCCTCTGCAAGAACTCTTTTGTTGTAATCCAGTCAGACAGCTGTTGCTCTGAGAATATACCCACATAAACAAGCCTCAGAATTTCAGTCAAACTTCAGCCTGCAATTGTCCTTTTAACCAAAATCAACAAAATCCAAACTCAAGCAAACATTTAAAAATCCTGAAAACATGAATTTTTCATTGCAAGGCACAGTCAACGATATAACATGGTTGATAAGTGGGACCATTAAACTGGCCTTAAGGCAACAGTAGATGAAAATCAAGTTTAGACGTAGACATGGCTTGAAATCGTCTAACCTGCCACTGTGGCCAGTGATATTCAAAAGTCACCAGCAACTCAGAATTTCTGCTAGGCAAATCATAACATACATCTTTATTTAACGCCTTATATGGTGTTGGTGTGTGTGTCTATTTGTCTTTTGTGGTGAGTACAAGAATGATCAAAGGTCCTCCAAGATCTCAACAGCAAAATCTTCTTCTTCACTAATGCACTGCAGCTGAATTTTCCCTGCTGGTGTCTGAGCGCCATAAATTATGGCCTTCGAGGACACGGACTGTCACTCTGCCACATCTAAATGACTGGGCTTGAGTCAAAGTCTTTTATGGTTGGAGAACACAACTCAACAGTCAGCAGGTCTGACAAAAGTCGCACAAGGTCTGACTCTTCAGGGTTGACTGCCAGTCACTTTTCACCTGTTTCATGATGCTGAAACTGGGCTTTCAGTGATCTGTGGAGAGTATAAGGTCCACCAGGTGAAGGAAACTGTTGGCTCAGCATTCTGTTGACTTCAGGCCAGGAGATCTTGTCTAGAGTCTACATGTCCTGGAACAGCGTAGACTTGAGCACAGTCCACTGATCAGGAATCTGTTCCAAATTAACCTCAAAGCGACCACTATAGGATTAAAGCCTTTCATACACTCAATACTTTCTGAAGACCAACCCTGAAGAAACAAATGCATTATAATAGCATGGCATAACATTTGATAAATTAGCCAGCTAACCTACAGCTGCTGAAACTTGGCTAGCTGGCCAGCTAACGTTAAATTAATCTGGCTCTCAGAACACCATTCCTCTAGAACTTTGTCCTACACCGCAGAAACTACAATTTACAACAGAAAAAAGAACCAACAGGTTTTACTTTTGCCACTGCGCGAGAAATCAAACATAGTCCTGTTGTCAAACTGGAAGAAGCTGTACAAGAGCTGTTGCTCTGAGAGTTTTGGGCTTTTCTTATCGATGGGGAGTGGCTTCCAACAATATCCTTAATCAGAAATCCTCCTTCCAAACAAGTGAGAAAAGTAATGAAAGAATACAACCTGCCAATTTGTTTTGTTTTTTTTAAGTTGAGAGTTGTAAAGTGATCGTATCAAATATTCTGCATTCTCGGCTCTCAGCATGTATTTTTAAGTCTGTACCAACCGGGGACCCGCTCAGCATTTCATTACAGAACCATGTTCGTCTGAGCATATCGTGAGAGGAAACGGCTGTTCGTCATGTTTTGGAGGTACCGAGAGAAACAAGGCGACTTACTGTCCAATGGCTAGATGTAAAGATGTAGGAAACCAAAGAAACAGAGAAGGAAAGCAGCTACGCTCTTGTAGCCTTGCCCTTAAATGGTGTGGCCCTCTGCCAACGCAATCCTTCTGCCAACGCAATCCTGCAGCCAGGCTCAAAAGCGTTAGTGCTGTTTTTTGCTCAAGTGAGGGAATTGGCACCCTTAGTGATACTCGCTAGCGCATCTGCCAAAGAACTGGTCACCAGAGAAAGTGGCCAAAGAAAGGACAGGAGTACCAGAAGGATGCGTAACTATTCACTGCCCGTTTCTTCCGAGTCTCTCTTTTGTCAGGTTACAGGAGATTCTTTGAGGACTTCCAGACTGAACTTGCAAAGCAGAAAGGTGAGCATGACTGCATTAACCTTGTAGTAAATATCTACAGAATTTTAAGAGCACAGTGAAACAATTTAGGTGTTTTTTCTGTGATAGTTGTAAGATATATCAAGTAATCATTTTGTGAATAAATAAATATATATTATATATATATATTAAATAAGTTACACAATGCCCAGTCAGGCCAAAATACATCCAGCTGTATGTAATCAGACTCTTGTGCAATGTGTTGGCATCTGTCCAGACAAACATTTGGAAACAAGACTGGGATTGCAAAGAGAAGAAAATGAAGTAATCCTCCATACATAGTGTACAACCTTTTAGATGATGGTCAGAATTTTCTTTTAGGATAATAAGATGGATTTAATAAGAGATTTTTTAATTGAAGCCTCCTTAAAATAATCCTGTACACCAGAAGACAGATGCAAACGTTTATTTAATGTAAGGTAAAATTCTGCAAAAATAGTATGTAAACAAAATGTTTAAACTAGTGCCTTTAGCAATCTCTGCCTAGTTGGCAACATAATGAGATGCATTTAAACATTGCACTAATGTTTAATAGCTACCTATCTAACCAATAATTGTTTAATGAATACAACTCACAAAGAAAGTTTAAGAAACTAACAGACAGGCAAATTTATTTTAATTAATCTTAATCTCACGATATATTTTAACTACAAAAATGTACTAAAGTTAATGGTAAGCAGAACATTTTTATCAAAAACAGAATGTAGTGGATAAAATGTCAGTAACACACAAATATGTAACTACTGTATCTATCCATGGTAACCCTTGGTAATGTAGCTACAAGCAGTGAAAAACAGAAAAACGGGGTAATGACCTGAATTGAACTGGAGAAACAGCAGACAAATTAAAACGAACAGTGTTTCCGAGATACGAGGTTGAATTTGGGCGTATATGAAAAAAGCCACGTCTGGCTGCTGGCAAAGTAATATTAACTCACCCGTCTTTAATTCTCATTTATTTGTTTCTTGACTTTATTACTTTGTAATAAAATCAAAACTTTGTCAACCTGCTAACTGCACTTTACACAACTGCATTTAACAGTCTTTTCTTTTAGGAAGAAATAACATAAGAAGAAAACAATTTTAAATGCAATTAGTGGGTTTGATTTTGTCCCAAACTAGGTGATAGAAACATTGGAATTACAACTGTGTTTATTCCCTGTAACAATACAGTGACTATTACTGTTGTCTGGGAAGTCCTACAAACTGTAGAAAATACATTGCCTAAAGGAAACGGGAAAATAAAATATGTTTAATTCTGAGGTCATGGGTGAACTCAGAGCCTGAGAGAGGGCATACTCAGTCTGAGTTATAGCCGTGTTAAATACACAGCACCAAAACAAAACAAAAACCTGACTATTTTATTAAAATATTCTGAACTGAGACTGATTTCCCCATAGATACACACTATAAGCGTGCCACCATGAACAATTTTACTGAAATCATGAGTGATTATTCACATCACATGAGTGCTACAAAACAAGGGCATATCAAAAAATAAAATACTTTGTACCCCAGTTCACCATTGTAACATTCTATGGTGAACCAACAGTATTATACGACTGTGTGGAAATTCGGTTCTTTACCCGAGTTGAATACTTATTTGACACCCAACCTTACACTGTACACTACCACAAAGGATAAATCCGAATGATGGACGTAAACAAACAAGTTTAAAACTTTTTGTTACTGTGTTGTAAAAAAAAAAAAAAAAAAAAAAAAAAAAGTTATTTTACCACCATTCAAAGAACTTTCACCACCAAAGTTAACCCGTAATATCAGTAAATTTTAAACTCCCCAAAGCTACATACATTGTTCAGTACACGTTCCAGTCCTGCGGTTATCAGACAACAAGCAACTTCCTCTTCTCTAATGGGCAGATTATTACACACAAAGTTTATTAGATTGTTTTAAAGGTAACAGAATCCAAGCCACTGGCTGATTGCAGCAAGCCTGCATGTGCTCGGTCTGGAGGTGATTACACAGACGTGGTTTTCCCCGTCACCTTGCATTCAATATTTCCACAATCAAACAATTTAAACAAAATACAAAAAGACAAACCTGCCTTTCAAGGCAAACGCTGTAACCAGCGGTTCAAAACATGTCAACCACAAAAGCCCAGAACACCAAGGTCACCCACCACCCACAATAGGTGTGGCCCCCACAGCTTGGCTTTCCACCAGGGCAACTCTGGGCATCGTCCCAGGGTTTGAGGGCGTGGCTCCTGGCTGCATGCCACACTGATATCTAGTGTTATTTAAAAATGTATTGGGTACTATAAACGTATAAATAAGACCCAGAGCTCAGAACTGGCCCAATAAGGTTAAACACATCAACTGATTATACATCAGTACCAACAGTGGGCCAGTGCTGGCCTGATTGCTGGCCACCAACAGCAATGTTGACCCAACAGTGCCGACCCTGTACCACCGACTATCGTTACTTAGATGGGTAGATGGGTCTGGCAGTTAACCTGGAAGTAGAGTAGTCTTTAATTTCGGGTAAAACTGAAGCCTCTACCCTGGCAGGCAATACGAGACTGCCAACATCGGTTCGATTTGGGCACGTGCGCTCTAAATTAATTTCCCTCCTCGGACAGCAGTGCAATTTCCTGTTGGTATTTAATACTTAGATAATGTTGACTTCAGCTCCAGAGTCATATCTGAACAATCTCAGCTGCCAACTTCCTTTCAGAATGTCAGTATTTGCCCCCCTCACATTCTCCCAGCACAGACATGTTCAGTGCCTATAAAGAAGTATTCATCCACCCGGCATGCTTACACAGTTTTGTACGCTACAGAAATATCCATTTAAATTGGCAACACAACCAGGCAAGGAGTCCATCCAAGTGTATTCAAGTTGTTGCAGATTCACTCCTGCCTCTGTAGGGCCCCAGTTTGGTAGTGCATTCAAAGCAATGATACTACAAGCAAGACCAAGAAGCTTACAAAACACCTCCTGGTGTTATGTCGACATCACACCGGTCTTTGCATCACTTCACTGGACACTCAAATAGCATTGACTAAGGTGATACATCTCCTCCCTCCTTACAATCACTAGAGATTACATAATCATACGAGGCTGGCTATTCCAAGAGTAGCAAAAACTAAATCTGGTGTGAGAACATTTTCATACAGAGCCCCTCTACCATGAAACGGTTTACCAGATGTTGTCTTGAAATCAGAATCAATCTCAATATTTAAAAAAAAATATCCATCCAGTTTAGGTAGATAGAGGAATTTTGCCATAGAATCATCAAGTGTAATCTGGTAATCTATTATTTACTAAGGGAAATGTGCTATACTGGGTGACGGCATGACTGGCCTGATACTTTTTAAAAAGCTGACGCAGAAAGCCAATCTACTAAATTGAAAATATTAACATGCAAAGTTATTGCTAAGATTTGCTTTTACAGATACATTGATGTAGTATTTAACCAGGAAGCATTTCAGTTTTCCTTCACAGTGTGGTTGTCAACCATTACTTACATTACTAAGGCCATCTGAAATCATTAAAACAAGTCAACAGAAGATTTGGCAGTGTTTGTATGCAATGAGTAAGGGTCGCTCGGTCCCCACAGTAACTCGGTTCATTTGTGTCAAGGCGCTGATCACAGGTCAGAGTGCGCCCTCTCCAGGTAACCATTCACCTAACACACTACTCTCACACCGGCGATCACCTTTTAATTACACAGCTAAATCCACTCAATAAACCACATTACAAGTTAAGCACTCTCACAAGATAAAATAAACCAAAAGGAATTCGCAACCAAAACAACGGGTGACGAATCAAACCGAGGCTACCGAGTCCAACCACATCCAAACTAAGTTGAATAAATGTTTAAAATTATTCATAATCTCGCACCCCCTCCCCTTAGAGGAGGCCTGGCCTACCCCGGCAGTGGCAGTGCCGGTGGGACTAGAGCATCTACTAGGGGTGACCTGGTACCGCAGTTCAGAAAGACAGCCTTTGGTCAATCTGCTTTCTCAGTTAAAGTAGTGGAGAAGTGGAATTCCATACCCACAAATATTAGAAATCCGGGAAGCTTTGCAGTGTTCAAAGCCAGCCTTAAGCTTTGGCTAAAGTCAGCACAAATGTGTCACCACCAATGATTGCCTTGTATTTTATTGTATTTATTACACCGATTTTATCATTCTCACATTGAAGGACTTCTGTATTGTGCCGTTTTATGTACCGTGCTTATTGTTCTGTGGTTGTTTTTTTTGTTTACCTGCCCAGGGACGACAGATGCAAATTAGCTGCTAGCTAACTCTGGTGCAATTACTTCTTAATTGTGCACTGTCCCTGCAAAAACAAACAATACATAACTAAAATAAAACTTGACGTTCTGAATATAACCCCCTTTAAGTAGGCCGCGGTCGTCTTTCTTTGGTTTCGTGTTACCACCGCAGTCCGCATGTTTTACCCAATATGCAAGTAAAGGCAAGACACTCCGCCGCCTGCATACTTTGCGCGGTTTTATGCAACGTCGCTGTATCTGTGCATCTACCCTCAAACGCGAGCAAATTGAAATCAATGTAGGCCTATTATCATACGAATTAACAAAAACTACAGTCAAGCGCTCTAAATGGGACGTATGGCTACACTTCAATGACTATAGAAAAACTAGTCTTTAAATCAGGTTGCAATCAAATCTGATTAAAGAAACATATCGATATCTTTTTCTCTCCGCATTTCCTTGGCACTTGGCAGACACAATGTTGTTTAAAATCGCACAATATAACTAACGTGTCTGCCGACGAAGGAAACTCCGCGCACTTCACTGCTGTAACACCGTCTTGAATCCGTCACACTCAGTAACTTTTCAAAGGCTGAAAAGCTTGCCATAACCTGGAAGGAAGCGATCCACAAACTTCCGTAGCCTTGGCTTGTCGCTGATGACGTTGACGAAGTAACTCTGCAGCACCGAATATATAACATTACGTCGCATAATAAACGTCAACAACAATCAAGGAAACTACGAAATTCTTTCAGAGGACAAACAGCAAAACTCGCTTAGGTGTAAATATTAAAATGTTATAATAAAATTCAAATCAGCGGTTTTTGTATATATTTTTTCTGTACACTTTTCCTATCTTGGGCATCGAACATTGGCCAAGTGAAATGGAGATTCCATGGATTGAAAAAACTAAATTACAACGCCGATGGTTCGCTGCGATTGTTTACTGATCATTGAAAATGGGTGATCAACAGATTGTGGCGGTTACAATGAATGAATGAATGATCTTTCAATAGAACCAGCGTATGTTCTTCTGGCGGAAATTCCCCCCAAAATTGTGAACAATCTAATAGATAATTACGGTTTATTTAAACTTTTTGTCTTCCCCTAATGAATCATTCTGTTCATTCGGACTAATCAAGAAATAAATCAGCATTCCTTCTCTAAAAACTCTTAGAGTGCATTCTGGGTTTTTGTTTAGTTGCATTGTCCTTAGATTCTAACATTTTAAATAAATAATACATATTTCATTATAATGCAGGTTAATTGATTAGACTAGATACAATGTGATGTTCCAAGCGCTATCATGTAGATATTTCGAGGTTAAAAAAATGCTGTTTAAATTATAACAGACTTCCTGATTTACTTCTAGAATTACAAATGATGTCTTCTTTCTTGATAAAAAGCAGGTCAAATGTAAACCAGCAAGACAAGTTTTATTTAATATAGTTCTGGGTGGCAAGTCTAGGTAATGACCCATAATTTCATAAATATAAAATAAAAAATTACCATACATTTCCAAAAGAATGAGCTCTTAACAAATAGAAAATAAACATATTCT
Source organism: Hiodon alosoides (assembly GCA_025775065.1). Taxonomy (NCBI): domain Eukaryota; kingdom Metazoa; phylum Chordata; class Actinopteri; order Hiodontiformes; family Hiodontidae; genus Hiodon; species Hiodon alosoides. The sequence continues at coordinate 635,738 of JAOYSI010000027.1, read as the reverse complement.
AAGTTCAAGCGCCGATACGAATTAGTTTCATTGTTATTTCAACGGAATGTGTTATTAAATGATGGATTAAACTCAGTCATTCAGGTGTGTACAAAAATATTTGATTATGGATTTCTGTTCTTGCAAACGCAGCCAAAATGTCTGCCAGCAACCTGGGAGAGAGGTTTCACACCTGCATTAGTATAAACAACAACATTTCCCGAGGCTCTTTACAGTGTTTATCAGTGTCCAGAGATTAAACGTATAACTTCCATGACACATCCTCCCGATCAATTGTGTCAAGCAGCATTCCACACTTACACTTACCTGAGTAATGAAACGGATGTGAACCGCCTAAGGTTGCTCAATGTGTTACATGCCACATAACTGACACATATATTAATTTTGATAACAAAACGTGCCCCTTTTGCATGAGTTACACATATATCTAACATTTTAAATAACCATGGAACCTTTAGTCATCTTTATTTTCTTTGTTAGATGTCATACAAACAGCTTGGTACACTCGTCAGGATACAAAAACACGCAGACAACAGAAAACTGTGTTAGGGGTATTTATTTCACAAGACCTGCTGAATGAAGTATGTCCTTTGATGTTGCAGTATTTTTATAATAAAAATACCATCTCCGAGTGCAGATACGGGTAAAACACTTAAAGCTCATCATGTTCATAGACGTTGTACTCCTTTGAAGATATCAATCCATCCCCGTTGTGGTCGCTCTTACGGAATACATCAGCAATTATTAAATCATAAAAGGATTCCTCACGCTTGTTACCACCCTTCTCGTACTCCATCTTCAAGTACTGTCTCACCTGAAGAAAAAACAACACAAAAAAAGTATTTTGAAGGTATGCAAAGTTTGAACGAATCTGGGGAGCCTAATTTTAATGCATGCAGATATTCTCAAACAGCCTGTAAACCAGTTGCTAGTTGATGGATACGAGTGAATTACCTCAGTCCTACTCAGCGTCCTGTCTTTGTCTTGGTCAATTTCATTGAAGGCCTCCAGGCTGCGTGGTCCTCTTGACACAGAGTACAGTTCAATCTCAAAAATCAATGTAGCATCAGGAGGAACTGTGTCTATTCCATTAGAAAAAGATATATATGCAACAGTCACAATTCACATATCTGTGCAAGGACAATGGAAAATTTTACACTGTGAAGAACTTAAAATGTATTAAAATGTTTCAAGACCTGAGGTGTAACAAAAGACACCGGCTAGTAATAAAGAAACTAAAGAAAAGAAAAAAATAAAGAATCTAAAATGTCTCAAACTGACATGCTTACATGCCATGACTTAGTTGTATGATTTAGAGTCCAGAACAGGGACCTATTCTTCATAAACTGCAGAAAAAGACAAAGTATACATGCTTTGTTAGTAGATGCAATCTATTTTCATCTTTTTAATTAGGAAAAAAAGAAAAAGAAACCATTTCCATTACACTTGGAATGTGCATTTAAATAGCCGCATGGCAAGTGCCATTATTTATGAGGAACAAGAAAAAACATTTCCAATGGCATGCATTTTTCCAATGGCTTTGCGTACCTTTGCCTTTTTTCCCAAAAGCTAAAGAGGGAGGGACCATAACTTTCCTCTTCTCCCCAGGACACATGGCATTCATGCCAATGTCAAGCCCCTTGATCACTTGTCCAACACCCAAAACAAACCACTGGGGGTGCCCATTCTTATCTGAACGACTAGAACGACAAAGCAGAAGATTAATCAGACAACTGTAGAACTCAACTATAGGCGCAAGATCAGTAATGCGAAATAAAATAAATGACTGATCGGACTACAAAACTTCACATGCTTGACATTAACTTCGTAAGTGTTGATAAATACTGACGCTAACTTACCTGCAATAAAACTGTGAACCATCTTCCAAGTACCCATCATAATGAACATTTAGTAGATCTCCCTTTTTACTCTTCTGCGTGCAGTTTTCAGGCATAAACGTAACCTCTATTTTGATTTCACCATCGGTCTCGTTAGACACAATAAAATAGAATAATTCATTGCACATTAGTAGGTAGAAGAACGACCACACAATAGCCCCCATCGTTTATAGCTGTTGCGCGGCTGTGTGCGTGGCAATGTATGACACTCGGGTGACGCAGACGCGGCACTGCCTTATTCCAGGAGCCCTACCCCCCCTGCTTTCCCTTGAAGTTTCAGTCTTCGTTGGTCAAGAGTTACATGTGCTGCATTGCGATATAATATATTTATTACAACGGATACATATGAAAACTTAACTTATAGTAAACGTCGCTTTGCAACAAATTGAGCACTAAAGTAAAGCAAATATAAAGTTTTAACCATCAAAAACAGATACCTGATTAATTTAGCCTATAGCTATAGATTTAAGATTCGAAATTTACTCCTTCGTTTTCATCGGCGCGAATTGAGTACGGTTGACTAACTAAATTTAAATGGATACATCTTTTTTTTTTTAACCTCCGAATATTTTCGTTAACTTTTTAACAAAATAAAAGCAGTTTAAATACTGTTACTGAGTGCGCTATTGCATGAGGATTCTTGATTAATGTAAATATTTATAGTTTATTTAGCCATCCGTTGACTATCCAACGTACTGATTCAATCCAAATAATTTTCGTGGAATGTGAGAAATTACCGAATACGAGGTTATGTAATAATTTGAGGCGCTTTTATTTTGATAAATGAGATGTGTTCACTTACTTTTTCTCCCCCAACGCAGAGCTGATTTGGATATCGTATTTCACTTCTCGAGGCGTCTGTCCAACCCCATTAATCAAAATCAATAATTTCAAAGTAGAATCGTGATTTTACCTGGCAACACTTAACAATTGCAAGCTTCTGGTTGGGCGCTGAAAGTTTGAGAAGAGGAACATACATTTTGACTTTCTCTGCTCATTTCTTGTACAATTATGTAAATTGAATCATGAGTATTTCAAATCAAAGTAGTGTTTCAGTAAATGTTCATTTTCTCATAATGTGGTTTTGAGTTTGTTTAGGCTTGTGTAGACAGTAAAATGTAGCTGTCCTGGTCTGCTGTGCGTTCTGGTTGATTAAGATGAAGGAGGAATCGGGATGCAGTTTGCCCTTAACTTTAAAATTCTGTGTTATTTATACATGTGGGGAAAATTAGTTGGCTAAGTAGGGATTTTCTCCCATATTTTTGTTTGTCTGAAACATTTTGTTTTCATGAATGAGAACTTTAAAAAAAAAAAAAATGTTACATTTAGAATGATGGCTGTGGGTACTGCTTCCAGAATGTGAATTTCCCAATAATTTATTGACAAAATATTTGAAAGTGATGAAATCATGCTTTATTATTCCAGAACTCCTAACCTGAAGAGGTTGAATATAGGCATTGCTATGTAATACATTCTATCAAATCAAAGGCATGCAGTAAATACAGTTGTTGTTGTGTGTTTTTTTTCCTTTCTAGCACAACAGGTGATGTACCTGTGGTACAATTCCTTATGAATGCCATAATTCCTGAAAAAGTAAATAAGGCTAACACACTAACACATGAACACACACACTTTTACACAGAAATATAATCAATAATCCTCCAAGAGGAAGCACTTATTCTGCAATTAAGTACTTGAATGACTTCCTTGTAATTTTGTAATTTCCAAGTGATCTTATTTATGAAATCCGTTCAAGCAGTCAGTTGCCAGAAATTGTGCACAGTATTTAGCATACAAAGTGCAGGCCGCTCGCACTTTGAGCACGTCATTAAAACGGTATTATGACATAGTCAGTCTGAACACAAGGCCTAGTTATGCAGCTTACATGAGGGTAAATGAAAACAGCACTCAAGGTCTTATGGTCTTGAAACAATTCCTAATGAGTATTGCACGTACAGACATACAGTGCATCACATTGTCTCTCGGTTTCAGTGAAACTTCAACAGGGAGCCTCTCTACCTGTTGAGGCAATCTTAAGACTTCAACTTATTGTTGAGGCACATGGTTTAGTTTCAGGTTTTTCAGGGTATTCGTTTTATGTAAAACTTTCTCCTGTTTAACAAATAGTTCCATTTGCTTCAGTTAATATTGTCACAAATAACAATGCATACATTTCCCATAACCGGTAACTTCGGCTATATACATTATGTACATGTACATTTTTTTAAAATTCCTAGTAAATTATCCGATTTTGGCATATCATATAACTTTAGATTTTAGTTTTGTTTTGGCATAAATTTATATCCAGTTTAGTTTAAGAAAATAGCTATTTACATATATCAAGAAAATCTAAATCAAGTAATCGTCAACATCTTTTAAAAACGTTACGGTCGTTAAAAAATAAAAGGAATGGGGAAGAGGGGATTTTATTTTTATTAAAATTAGCGAATGCTAATATTTACTGTAGCACTGTCAGATCCCAGCTCATTTGACAGCTTGAGTGTGTAGGCACCAGCATCATTCTCTTTTACACTTGTGATGATGAGGGTGGTGAGGTCCTCAGTAGTCTCAACATGGAACCTGTCGCTTTCGTCTGCACTGGGCAGAGTCCTCCCTGACCGGGACCATTCAATCTCAGGAAGGGGGTCTCCTGAGAAAGCACAGGCTACGGTGAGAACCTTTCCTTTCTCAATGCTGATGTCTTCAGGAAGGGCCTCGATTTTAGGTGGCGTGCCTATTGGAATAATAAATAATAATAATATAAATAACATTAGCATTTAACTTGTTGACACGAATTGAAAAGATTGTCGTGACGGTCAGAAGCTTCTCAATCTCACCTCGTAGACTGTGTTTAATGGCTCTCATTGAGGACCCCTCTATGTGTGAATGACTTGACATTTCCATAATACTGCTGGAGCTCATGGCTACAACTGATTCAGATTTCATTGAAAACATGCTAGTTGCAGACATGCTTTCAGATTTAACTTCAGCCATGCTGGAACTGCTGAAGGAGGATCCCTGCATAGATGCAGCCATGTGGACTGCCTTGGCAGAGAAACTTTCGAGCATGCTGGCCGCAGCAGAACTTCCCTCCATAACTAGGATTTTTGTGGATTCTTCAGCGAGTGCTGTGTAAAAATATCAAAGAAAAATAAACATTATAGGGCAGTTTCAGATAGAGATACTACAATTCATCTACAGAATATCTAATATCTACAAATATATATTAACACTTAATACCAGTAATGGATTAAAAGTAGATTTGGGTTACTATATTAAGTCCCTATATTCACAGTTTCTGTATGCTTAATTTCAGTCATTCAAAGAGTATACTGATTAATTTATGCACACAGCAAACTACATATCAAGGCCTTGCAGTATATTCAGTAAATTATAACATTGACAGAAAAGTCAATTTTATTTTCTCTATATATACAGTTATTAAAGATATAAAATTATATAAAACCACAGCCAAAACAGATACATTGCAACAATATTTACATTACAATGAAGGTGTAAGTGAAATATTATGATTAGGAATTTGTGTATACATTATGTTCAATTGCTAGCAAAGGTTTCATGAAAAATTCAAATAATGAGAGTTATTTAGACAGTTAAATAATAAAAAGTGCTTGTACCTTGTATAGTAACTTGACAGCTTGTGGATGAAGAACCAGCTGAATTAGTTGCTGTGCATTTGTACACTCCACTATCAGAAACCCGTAACTCCAAGATTTCCAAATGTACCAATCCATACTCTTCATACATTTTATATTTTCCACTTTGAGAGAGTGTCTGGGAATGAATACAAATGCAAATTTAGTTACAAGTACTAACAGCAAAATGGTTTATTAAAGCAGAAGTTGGTCTTGGAGTTTATTTTTGTCATGTTAAGGGATTTCTTGTTCAATGAGATTTGTTTCACACATAATTGATCTCAAAGAGGGTGGGACTGCAGGCTTTGTGTGCTGAACAACACCCTATGGCGCGTTCCGGTGTATTGAGGGAGGTGGCGAGATCTGAATGAATGAATGAATGTACTCCTACTTTTTGGAATTTTATGAAGCCTCTATATTAGCGGAGCAACCTGCTCTAGCCCCTGGCTGGTTTATGTGGCTAACATCATAACTGTAAATCTGAATCGTTTAATACAGCGGGAAATGCAGAATTTTATTAAATGATGACAAATGTTAGTGAAAAACATATTTTAAATCTTCTCTAGGGGATGAGCTAGATAAAAATAATAACATTTTTTAGATGATTTTACCTTTCCATCTTTCATCCAGGACAGCGTTGGTCGAGGTTCTCCAATTACTTTCACAGCCA
>JAOYSI010000027.1:601797-629414 GCA_025775065.1 Hiodon alosoides | reverse complement strand
TATATATATAAATTTGTCAGGGTTGAACGAGGGATTCCTAAGCAGATTGCGAGACAAAACAATCAGGTGGCAAAGCGATTTAATGAACTGACGAACAGGCAGCGATACAGAGGGATGGCAACGGTGGGAACAAAACAAAGCAGAAGGACGAACAAGCAGGCAGGCGGAGAATCTGAAAACGCAGGAAAACCGAGTTATCAAAATTGCGGGAACGAACTAGCGAGAAAGCGTAGAACGAACTAGCGGGGAGTGCAGGGCAAAGGCAGGTAATTTACAAACAGACTCAATAATCAATGCTGGACAGGTGTGCAGGAGTAGCAGGCATGGCGTAAGATCCGGACCGGAACAGAGCAGAAACTAGCATCGGACATGTGAATAAAGAAAACAGGGAATGACAAGGTGGAAGCGGAGGTACCAGCAGAAACCCTGACATAAATTACTTAAATACCTACCATTTTCATCTCTGACTACAATGTAGCCAGAAGACTGGGAAGGTGGACTGATTGTTCCAATTGCATTTCTGGCAATCACTCTGAATTCATAGCGCTCACCACAAGTCAAGCCTGTTACTGTGAACTGACATTCACTGACATCAGTGAAGTTACATTTCAACCAACGGCCTTTTCCTTGACGTTTTTCCACACTGTAGGCCCCAATTTTACTGCCTCCATCATGTTTGGGTGCATCCCACTTTAGTGTGACAGATTCGCATGTAACATCAATGTAATCTGGTGTTCCTGGTGGATCTAAAGTGACAAAAAGGTGTTCAATATTCTCATGGTTCAAAATTGTAATCTGATACTAGCATGTGAGAGGTGGATTTATGTTAAATTTAAAAATAATGCATTTAATGACTTACCAACTGGAGAGACTGCTGTGGTGTACTTGCTTGCTTCACTTACTCGACTAAATCCAGAGTCATTCTGTGCGTACACTCTGAACTGATACTCAAGTCCTTCAATGAGGCTAAGGATTCTAAAATTCCTTTCAGTTACAACTATGGTGTTAACTTTCTGCCACATAATACTATTCCTCTCCTTCTTCTCAACATGGAAGCCAGTGATTGGTGAGCCACCATCATAAATAGGAGCATCCCACTGAATTGTCATTCCATCATTAGTAACATTGTATACAACAGGCTTTCCGGGAGGACCTGGTGGTCTGTACTGGTGTTTGGCAAGGACATTTTGTGAAATCAATGGCTCGCTAACACCATATCTGTTTTCTGCACGTACTCTGAACTGATATCCTGTTCCTTTGATCAAGTTGGGTACCTTAAATGTAATTCCAACAACACTTGAGCAAGCCATCTTCCAATCTGTCTGGGAAGTATCACGTTTCTCCACACTGTAGCAAGTTATTTCTCCTCCTCCATTGTAATTCGGCTCATCCCAAGATATTATAATGCTCTCTGCTCTAATTTCATCCAATCGAATTGGGCCTATAGGCTTAGATGGTGGCCCAAGAGTAATAACTTGTATGTGAAATGACTTTCGGCATACTTTGTTGTCAAGGATCAATGTGTATTTCCCTCCATTGTCTTTTGTCACATTCTTGATTGTAACAGCAACTTTGTTTTCTGTTTTCTTGAAGCGCACCTGTTCGCCCTCCTTCAGAGGCAGATTGTCTTTCAGCCACTCAATAGACGGTCTTGGTTTTCCCTTGTATGGCAGTTCAATATGCACGTTATGTCCAAGACGCACATTGATTTCACTGTCTGGATAATCTGAAAGGTCTGCCTCAGGTGGAATAATAAAGTCCTTAACTTCGATTGGCCCAGTTTGTGTGAACTCACTTTGTCCCTTCTCATTTTTGGAGCACACTCTGAACTCCACATGTGTTAGTTCTTTAAGTTTTGTGATCTCGTATTCACAGTGTTTGCTGGTGCCTGCAAATGTCCACTCTTCTTCTTCCTTAAGTTTCTTTTCAATTATAAAGTCTGTTATAATGCTTCCACCATCATAATCAGGCTTACTCCACTGCAGTGTTACGGATGTTTTAGTAGAATCCTTCATAGAAACATCTTTGACTGGACCAGGTTTCTCCGTGGCTTTAACTGCCTCTAATGTATCACATGGATCACCAATTCCATTTTCATTTTCTGCTGAGACACGGAAAAAGTAGGACGATTTCTCAGACAGATCATCAATTTCAAATGTTGTGTCAGCACACTTAGTTGTCACACTAGAATATGATCTTTTGGTGGAATCCCTCTTTTCCACAATATAATTGGTGATTGGCGCACCACCGTCAAGAAGGGGTGCCTGCCAGCTCAGTGTAACTTTGCCACGAGTGACATTCTGCAGTATCAACTTCTGGCAAGCAGATGGAGTGTCAAGTACTCTAACAGAAACAGGCATTGATTTAGGCTCTCCAACACCATTTTCAATCTCAACAAGATATTTATCAGAGTCATTGCGGGTGACATTTGAAATAACAAGAACAGTGGAGGATTCTGTGTTGTGAATGTCATATTTGGGGTCACTGGTTATGTCCTTGTCTCCCTTTTTCCAGGTGACATTTGGTGCAGGTCTTCCCTTGAGTGGAACAATGATTTCTACATCCCCTCCGGCCTTTACGGTATACTGGGTTCTCATAGCAACATCAAGATCTATCTGAGCTTCCTCTGTAAAAAAAGAAAACAACATTTGTCAATGTCAGCATTAGTCTTTCAAGAAAATAATTAATATTTTCTAAACAGTCAAACTTAAAAAGTCATTTATATACCAAGAATATCCCTTGCTTGAACAGGCTCAGTCATCTCGATTGGTTCTCCACATCCAGCGCAGTTAACAGCTGATACCCGGAAGTAATAGTCAACTTCAGGTTTCAGCTGAGACACAACATACTCTGTAGTTCTCACTTCACCCTTGGAGCTAATCACAACCCATTCCTTTTCATCAGCCATTTTCTTTTCCACAACATAGCTGGTGATCTCACTTCCTCCATTGTACTCTGGTTTTCCCCACCCAAGGGTAATTGATGTTTTTGTTGTGTCAACTACTTTAAGCTTACTTGGTTCATCTGGTGGGTCTATGAAAATACAATATTACACACAATATTAACCATGAAGCAAAGGCTTAATATCGTTTTTGAGAATTTAAGATCAGTATAATATGCTTACCAACTGGATCTGCTGCTTTGCAAAAGTCAGATACATCTGAATATGGACCTTCACCAGCCTTATTGATTCCACAGACTCGATATTGGTATTCATTTCCCTCTGTAAGGTTGTGGACTTTTTGTGTGTTGACACAAATAGGGTCTTTGGTGACTTTTTGCCAACGTAGGTTCTTCTTATCCCTTTTTTCCAAGTAATATCCAGTGATTTCACTGCCACCATCTACACCTGGCTTCTCCCAAGTCACTATCATTGTTGACCTGGTAATCATAGTCACCTCTGGCATAGTGGGTTGCCCAGGAGTAACTGAGACATTGACCAGAAAACATTAATATTGATTTATTTCAGAAGTTTTGATAACAACAATAATATTTTGGATTATTAGTTACTTTCCTTACCAAATGCGTTCTTGGCAATTACTGGCTCAGATTCCAATGGTTCTCCAACTCCAAACTTGTTGACACCCCTTATGCGGAAGACATACTCGTTGCCTCTGACCAGCTTCTGGACTGATACATAGCATTCCTCCTGCTCTTCGGATACAATAGACCATGCAATTCTACTTGTCTCACGTTTTTCCACAATGTAGTGAGTGACTTTTGCACCACCATCATCTGCTGGAGGATTCCACATTAGGGTAATCTTGTCTGCTGTGACAGACTTGAATTCAATATTTCCAGCAGGAGGTCCAGGTTTGTCTTGTAATGAAAATACAAAAATGCATCAATAATGTCATTTAACAGTAATTACTCTTTAAATATATAAATGGGATGTCGCCCTTCTTGAATACTAATAAATTATAATAAATATCAAGTTAATCAAGGGCCGTCATAAACAATTTGTTAGGGCTGTCATAAAACACCATCATACAACAGATAAATACCTAGAATTTGTACTCTGATGGAGGCCGATGCTGAGCCTAAAGCATTCTTGATTTTAATTTCATATGTTCCACTGTTTAGACGGTTAGCGTCCTTAATGAGAATTCCTGAAGCATCTGTGGTGGTCTCAACTGATAGCTGAGAACTTGATACCAATTCATTTTCATCCTTATACCACTCAATTGTTGGAAGTGGCTTGGCAATTATTCCCACTCGAATTTTGACAACTTTCCCAGCTTTGTATTTCACAACATCCAAATACTCTGGAGGTAGGTCTATTTCAGGAGCACCTGCAATACAGATAACATCAGTTGATAATGGAAAGTAATGGAAAGTAAAAACTAATAGTTGAATGCTTATTACAATTTACTAGAAGAAACAAAACTTACCATGTGCATCAACACATTTAGCTGGTCCAGCAATTAGAGATGGGTTACTGAGGGAGCCTACAGCATTCCTTGCAAAGACTCTGAATTCATAAGACTCATCCTGTGTCAGGCCTGACACAGTGAAGCGAGTCTCAATGACATTGGTGAAGTTAGCCTTTGTCCATCTTCCTTTTGGTGCATTTCTCCACTCAACAACATATCCAGTGATTTTACTGCCACCATCATAAGGAGGCTTCTGCCAGGCAAGGCTGACAGTATTTTTATTGATGTCAGAGATGCGCAAATTAGCCGGAGGCTCTGAAATACAAAGGTAATTTGAATTGCAAATGCACCATATGCTATATCAAGTACAGTGATAACAGTGGTTCAATGTGTTTTTTTATTTTTTAAACTTACCACAAGCATCGATTGCAAGTACTTCATCTGATGTTTTGCTGACTTTGCCAATGCCAGCTGCATTTTCTGCTGCAACCTTGAACTCATATATCAGGCCAGGGCATATGTTTGTCACCTTGATTTGTGTAGTATGGATAGCTGTTTTGTTAACCTTCTGCCATATAATGCTGCTTCTTTCTTTCATTTGTAAGTGATATCCAAAGACAGGGTTTCCCCCATCAGAGACAGGCTCATGCCAACATACAGTGAGGCTCTCTCTTGAAACTAAAGTAACCCACGGTGTTGATGGGGGTCCAGGGATGGCTAAAAGAGAATATATATTTTTTAATTATCAAAGGATTATTATGCATTTAAAATATAAAAATACTGGACAAGTGGTTAGGGAAAAAGTATGGATGAATGTAGGTGAGAATGAATATCAAAATAATGAAAAATATTGAGACAGCCAAGGAATTCACTTACTGTATGGGAGTTTCACAGTGACGGTTTTTGAGTCAATGTGATCACTGATGCCGAAGCGATTCTCTGCCTTGATTCTGAATTGGTATTCCTCCCCCTTTGTCAACTTAGTGACCTTTATTGTACTTCTTGATGCTGTAGATGACACCTCTGTCCAAGTGGGAGTACTTGTTTGACGTCTGTGTATAATGTAATTGGTAACCGGGCTACCACCATTGTACTCAGGAGGAAGCCATTTTAGAATTAAATTGTCTTCTGTAACATTACTAATTTCAACAGGACCAACAGGAGGTCCGGGTCTATCTAGTACTAAAATGTTTATAAATGTCTTACTGATTCCGCTTGTGTTTGTGGCAGTGATGTCATACCTGCCAGCATCATTACCAGTACTTTCTTCAAGGTTAATATTAAGGCTTTCAGGTGTAACTGCAAAAGTAAATCTCTTCGTAGTTTTTAAGGTAACATTGTCCTTTGAAATAATCACCTTTGGCAGAGGTTTGCCAGTTAAAGGGATCTCAAAGTTGAGATTTGATCCAGCCTTTACATATACAGTATTGCGAGGAAAGTTCTTCATATCAAACTCAGGGGATTCTGTATGGAAAAAAAGAAGATAATTTTAAAACTTTACATTGTTGAGAGCAGCATTCATGGTTTAAGTGAGTATAATAATTAATTATGATTATAACAAGTAATGTTTACATTGATATTATTTTTAAACTAAACTTACCAAGCTGGTCTTTCACAACCACAGGGACAATCATTTCTTTTGGTTCACTTAGGCCAGCATGGTTTTCAGCACGAACTCTGAAGAAATATTCTGCATTTTCCCTCAGGCCATTGACAACATGCTGGGTGGTTTTAACAACAGCACACTTCACCCACTTCTTCTGCCCTTTTTCAAGAGCATCAATCAAGTAACTGGTAATTCTACTGCCTCCGTCATGCTCTGGTTTACTCCAAGCCAGCGAAATGCTATTCTTTGTCACTTTAGTTACACCAAGCTTTGCTGGGACACTTGGTTTTTCTGGAACAAAAATAACACTCATAATAACTTGATAAAGTGAATAAAATTGTATTTTTCTTGTTTAAATAATCTCACTCTAAAAGCTCACCTGTAATCTTAGTTCCATCTTTGGTCTCAGAAGGCACACCAACTCCAAATTCATTTTCCGCTATGACTCTGAAATAATAGATGGCTCCCTCTTGCAGGTCAGCCACTTTATAAGTCAAATTGTGGCAGTTGTTTGTCACTGTCACCCATGCCTTTTTGCTCGCTTCACGTTTCTCCACATGGTAGCTCTTTACAGGATCACCACCATCATTGTCTGGTACATTCCATGCCACTGTAGCCGAGTCTTTTGTGACATCCTTAATTGCAACTTGACAAGGTGGCCCAGGAGAATCAAGGACTTTAACAACCAGTATTAAAGTTGCAGTTCCAATTGGGTTCTCTAGTTTTACTGTGTATTTTCCAGAATCATTTCTTGTAGCTTTTTCAACTGTAATTGATGTACAATTATCCCTTGTATCAATAGTGGCTCTCTCTTGTAGATTAACATCTTCTTTATTCCACACAATACTGGGCACCGGTTTTCCCTTGAATGGTATAGTTAGGGTAAATGAGTTGCCATGCTTAACAATCAGTGTTTTCCTCATTTCATTGTCAACATCAAAAATCGGTTCCTCTTCCCTATCCTTTGCAACGTGAGGCTCTGAGGCTGGGCTTGGGTCACTTAGACCAATCTTATTGATGCATTTCACTGTAAACACATATTCTGCACCAGATGAAAGTCCACCAACCATGAACTCAGTGTTCCTTGTGTTTTGAACAGCCACAACCCAGTTCTCCTCCTCAGTTTTCTTGTATTCCACAAGGTAACCAATAATCGGACTTCCACCATCACACTGTGGCTTGTTCCAGGCAAGACATATAGAGGTCTTGGTTGAATCAATAACCTTTGGTTTAGTAGGTGGAGATGGCAGAGACAGTGGGTCTTGTGCTTTAGTTAGTGGGCTTGGATCACTCGGAAGACTTAAACCAGCAGCATTTTCTGCAAGAACACGGCATTCATACTCACATCCTTCACGTAGATTATTTGCTTCAATTGTAAGATCGTACACAGGTTTTTTGTTCACACGAACCCAGCGCAGACCTGATTTCTCACGTCTTTCAAGCACATAGCCATAGATTGCACTCCCACCATCAGTGTCAGGTTTTTCCCAGCAGACTGTCATTGACTCACTACTTACATTAGTGATTTGAACTTTTGTGGGAGGAGATGGGACGGTAAAAGGATCAGTGGTTTTAATGGCATCACTCTCCAGGGCTTCACCAATTCCAAATTTGTTCACAGCTAAAACTCTAAAGATGTATTCATTATCCTTGAGAAGTTTACAAACTTTGCATGTTGTTGTTTTCATGTCTCCATATACAAGAGTCCAGGCGAGTCGGCTTGTATCTCGTTTCTCAACAATATAATGAGAAATTTCTGCACCCCCTGTTTCTTGAGGAGGTCCCCAGGCTAATGTACAGTTCTCTGCCGTAAGACCAGTAATCTCCAGTGGTCCAGCTGACGGTCCTGGACTATCAAGAATCTTACAGTTTACTGGGAATGATTGTGTTCCCGCAACATTCTGTAAAGTTAAGACATACTGTCCAGAGTCACTTCGAATGCAATCTTTAACAATTATGCCAGTACTGGTGTCTGTTGAGAAGATCTCAACTCTAGCTCTAGCCTCAATTTCTATACCATTCTTTGTCCAAGAAACAACTGGTAGAGGGCGTCCAGTAATATCTGCATTTATTTTCAAGGCATCTCCAGCTTTCACAACAACCACATCTCTGAACTTGATATCCATCATGATGCGTGGCGGCTCAACATCATCTTTAACCGTTATGGGGCCTGTGCAATCAGATGGGTCACTAAATAGTCCAGCTGCATTTTTTGCAATGACATGGAAATCATATTGCTGATTCTCTGTAAGACCTGTAACATCAAAGTAGGTTTCCTGGATATTGGTGAAATTGCATCTCAGCCAACGACCTTCTGGAAGTTCCCTGCGCTCAATAATATATCCTGTTACTTTGGCTCCACCATCATACTCTGGCTTTGCCCAGGAAAGGGAGACTGATGCTCTTGTGATATTTGTTACCAAAGGTAGTCCTGGAGGATCACATGGATCTCTTGCAGCCACCGGTTCACAGGCTTTGCTACATTTTCCAATGCCAGCAATGTTTTCAGCATAGACACGGTATTCATAGAATAATCCCTCTTCAATGCCAGTTACTTTATATTCTGTGTCCTTGATAAGTCTTCGGTTTAACTTTGTCCAAAGAATACTGCTTCTTTCTTTGCGCTCCAGGTGATACCCAAGAACACTGCTGCCCCCATCATTAACTGGTTCATTCCATGTGACAAGCATGAAAGCCTTTGTTGCATGAACAATCCGAGGTGTAGCAGGTGGCCCAGGTTGCTTGAAGGGATAACGTGCAGTAATACCTGATGAATCTAGAGGGAGGCTCTTTCCATAACGGTTAACAGCATAAATACGGAACTGGTACTCCGAACCATGGGTTAAGCGAGAAATTTTAAATGAAGTTCTTGCGACTGTGGCTGAAACTATTTGCCAAACTGTGGTGTTGGTATCTCTCTTTTCGACAATGTAGTTGTTAATGTGGCAGCCACCATCATACTCTGGTGGGTCCCAGGATAACGATATACTCTGTGAAGTAACTTCATCAACTCTGACTGCAGCTGGTGGTCCAGGTTTGTCAAGTACAATAATGCCAATTTCAGCCGTTTTTGAGCCAGCTGTATTAGATATTGTGATTTCATATTTCCCAACATGTTCCCTGTTTGCTTCTTTTATGGTAATTTTTGTTGAGGTCATTGATGTTAAAAGAGTTATTGAGGTTGTTTGTTTTAGAGGAAGACCATCCTTCTTCCAAGAAACAACTGGTTTAGGTCTACCTCTAAATGGAACTTCAATTGTAAGATCTTTTCCAGCTTTTACACTATAAGTGTTGAAAGGTAAATCAAAGGTAGGCTCCATTTCAATATCCTTTGCAATTACTGGTACACCAAGTTCTTTTGGTTCACTCTTTCCTTTCTCATTCACAGCAATGATTCTGAAAGAATATCCTTCACCCAATGTAAGACCAGAAATTGTTGCTTCCAATACTTTAACAGTGGTGCTCACATTCCACTTCTCACTGCCCTTAGTTTGCATTTCTACATTATAGCATATGATTTTACTTCCACCATCATGAGCTGGCTTCTCCCAAGTGAGTGTTGCAGTGTTCCGAGTGACATCCACCAGGGTAACCTTACCTGGTGACATTGGGGCTTGAGAAATCTTAATTGGGTCTTTAGTTTCTGCGGCTAAACCAAAGCCATGCTCATTGACAGCCCGTACACGGAAATAATAAATACTTCCCTCCTGTAGTTCAGTAATTATATATGAATTCTGAATGCAGTTACTCGTAACAGTGGTATATACCTTTCTTGTGGATTCTCGTTTTTCCACAATGTAGTTAGTTATCTTTGCACCACCATCAATAAGAGGAGGCTCCCATGAGAGTGTTACAGAATCTCTTTTGACATCTTTGATCACAAAGTTCAGAGGTGTACTTGGAGAGTCCAACACTCTAACATTGACAAAGGCTGACTTTGATCCACTCTTGTTCTCAAGAGTTAAAACATATTTACCACTGTCAAATCTGTTGACATTGTCAATAACAAGCATAGCATAAGAACTTGTGGTTTCAATCTGTGCACGCTCAGTTAAAGATCCTTCTGCCTTTTCCCACTTGATTTTAGGTTCGGGTCTTCCTCTGATAGTGACAAACAGTCTAAGGGTTCCACTTGCACGCACAGTGACAACTTTCCTGAGGTCTGCATCTAATTCAATCTCCGGTGCTTCAAGTTTTTCAGCAGCAATTACAGAGCCATGGATATCAGCATGTTCTCCTATGCCTTCTGAGTTGATTGCACAGATTCGGAAGTTGTATTCAGCATTTTCTTTCACTGTTTCCACCGTGTAGCGTGTTGCTTGTATACCAGCTGGAGGTGTGCATATAGTCCATTCTTCCTGGGCAACTTCTTTCATTTCAACAAGATATCCCTTAATATATGCACCACCATCATCAATGGGTTTCGACCATGCTAGGGACACATAGGTGCTTGTGTGATCAATCACTTTGGGATGATGCGGTGGACCAGGTGGCCTTGTGGCATTAATGGCCCTATAGAACAGTGATAGTTCACTTGGCTCTCCAATACCTGCCTCATTTTCAGCAGAGACTCGAAACTCATAATGATGTCCTTCAGTTAGTCCAGTGACTTTGAAATGTAGATCACTGAGTTTCTGCCTATTGCACTTTGTCCATCTAACACCGTCTTTATCATGTTTCTCAAGGTGGTACCTTTGAATTTCTGACCCACCATTATGCTCAGGCTGATTCCATGTCAGGACCATAGAATCCTTTGTTATATATGTAGCTTCAGGCATGGATGGTGCACTTGGAGGCTTAAATGGACTGTGTGATATTACTGGCTCAGACTGGAGCGGTTCACCTATGCCATACTTATTCACTGCCATAATTCTGAAGATGTATTCATCACCAGTTAATAGTTTTGTTACTTTGTAACTGACAGCTTGAATTTTAGGTTCAACTACAGTCCAAGACAATCTACTGGTTTCTCTCTTCTCAATAATATAGTAAGACACACTAGCTCCACCATCTTGCAAAGGCTCACCCCAGGAAAGGTTACACGTATCTGCAGTGACTTCAGTCACTCTGAGTGGACCACTTGGAGGACCTGGCCTATCAAGAACCTTTACTGTAATTGGTATTGTTTTTGTTCCACCAACATTGCTGAGAGTGAGGTCATAGTGACCACTGTCTTCTCTTATACAGTCCTTCACTGTGACCACTGTGTGTTTGATGGTGGTTTTGACTTCTGTTCTTGGAGTAGTTTTATCAATTTCTTTGCCATCTTTTACCCATTTAACATCAGGCACTGGTTTTCCATAAAAATCTGCATCAAGAGCGAGGGTTTCCCCAGCATTAATAACAATAACATCTGTGTACTTTGGATCCAGGGATGCTCTTGGGGTTTCAATTTCATCTGTAGCTGTAATTGATCCAGTGCTTTCAGAGGGCTCACTGAAAATACCAGCAGCATTTCTTGCAATTACTCTAAATTCATACTTTTGGTCTGTTGTTAATCCTGTTATGGTAAATTCAGTCTCAATAACATTGGTAAAGTTTGCCTTCATCCAACGACCTTCAGGTAAATCTTTTTTCTCAACAACATATCCAGTGACTTTGCTACCACCATCATACTGCGGTTTTGTCCACTGAAGTGTGATCGAATTTTTGCCGATAAGAAAGGGTTCAGGTGTTCCAGGTGGATCACACGGATCACGGGCTATGTAGCATTCTGAAATCTTGCTTGATCTACCAACACCAACAATATTTTCAGCAAAGACTCTGTATTCATATCCATTGCCCAATTCGAGATTGCCTACTTTAAAGATTGTATCTGAAATTAGTATCTTATTTAATTTAGTCCACAAAACACTGTTTCTTTCTTTGCTTTCAAGATGGTAACCAAACACTGCACTGCCACCATCATTAACTGGTTCATTCCATTCAACAACCATGTGGTCTTTTGTTGCTAATGTGACAAATGGGGTGCCAGGAGGCCCTGGTAGTTTGTAAGGATACTGAACAACTACAGCTGAGGAGTCTAATGAAGAACCCTTTCCATATCTATTTTCGGCCAGGACTCTGAAATGATATTCTGAACTCATTTTTAACTTGGAAATCTTAACCGTTGTCCTTGCAATCATAGCTGATACCACCTCCCAGGTGGGGGTAGTTGTGTCTCGTTTTTCAACAATGTAATTTTTTATTTGACAGCCGCCGGTGTACTCAGGGGGTTCCCATGAGATGGTGACAGAATTATTACTTATGTCATTAATTTTAATCGGGCCTGTTGGTGGACCAGGTTTGTCAAGGATTATAATACTAATTTCTTCAGTTGCTGCACCAGCAATATTTGTTGCAGTCACTGAGTACTTTCCAAAATCATCTTTGTTAGCCTCCTTGATCTGAATAATTGTTGAAGTTGGTGTGTTTGAAAAATTCACCCTTGATGTCAGTTTCAGTGATTGAGAATCTTTCATCCACTCAATTTTAGGTTTGGGCCGTCCAGTCACTGGTATTTCAATTCTCAGATCTTTTCCAGATTTAACACTGTAGGTGTTGAACATTAGTTTGAAGCCAGGTTCTATAGTCAAATCATTAGCTATCACAGGTGCAGCTAGTGGCATGGGATCACTCTTTCCTTTTTCATTGTAGGCTAAGACACGGAAGAGGTACTCATGACCAGAGGTTAGTCCTTGAACAGTCCCTTCACATGTCTTTGTTGATGTTGCCACACCCCATTTATCAGATCCTTTAGGTTGCATTTCAATTAAGTATCCCATAATTCTACTACCACCGTCATGATTTGGTTTTTCCCATGATAGAGAGGCACTGGCTTTAGTCACATCCGTCAAAGTGACTTTTCCTACTGACAAAGGGACTTCAGATGCCTTTACAGCATTTTTCGTTTCAACTGGCATGCCAACTCCATATTCATTTTCAGCCATTACTCTGAAGTAATACATAGCTCCTTCTGTGAGATTTTCTACCTTGAAGCTTGTTTTTGTACACTTAGAGGTAATATTAGCAAATGTTTTTCTGGTTGATTCACGCTTATCAACAACATAATTCTTGATCTTTGATCCTCCATCAGTCAGTGGTGGCTCCCAAACAAGAGTGACACTGTCTTTCTTAATGTCTTTCACAACAAGATTCAAGGGAGGGCCAGGTGCATCTAACACTTTGACAGACACAAATTCTGACATAGAACCGCTGCTGTTTTCTAGTTTTACAGTATATTTTCCAGTGTCATTTCTATCACAGGTGTCAATTGAAAGTTGGGTGTAGTTTAGTCCCCTCTCAATTTGTACTTTATCCAGCAAGTCCATTTCATCTTTAGACCAGCTTATCTCTGGAGCTGGCCTTCCCTTGAAAGGTATATTGATTCTCAAAGACCCCCCAGCACGCAATACAATTCCCTTTCTCAGCTCAGAGTCAAGGCTGAGTTCTGGTGCTTCCATTTTCTCTTCTGGTTTAACTGTTCCAGGAATATATGCGGGTTCACCAACACCTAATTTATTAATGGCACACACTTGGATCTTATATTCTTGATTTTCTGTGAGTTTTGTTATTTCAAATTTGCTGACACGTAGGCCAGTTGGAGGTGTGCACATAGTCCAGTCCTCTTCATTAATTTTGCAGATCTCCACAATGTATCCCTGAATTGAGCTTCCACCATCATACATAGGTTTCCCCCATGCCACTGATATTGAGTCCTTTGTTGTGTCGATTATATGCACATGAGTAGGTGGGCCAGGTTTAAACTTTGGATTGCAGGCTTTATAGTATGAAGTTGGTAAACTAGGTTCTCCAACTCCAGCTGCATTTTCAGCTGAAATCCTATACTCGTATTCATGATCTTCTGTCAGACTAGTTACTCTGAAACAAGTGTCTGTGACTCTTTGTCTGTTGCATTTTGTCCATCTGATGCCAGTCCTATCTTTCTTCTCTACAATGTAGCCAATAATTTCACTTCCACCATCAGTTTCTGGCATTGACCAGCATACAGTCATTGAATCCCTTGCAATGTTAGTTACTTCAAGAACTTGTGGTGATCCAGGAGGAAAAAAGGGATTTTTCATTATCACTGGTGCCGATTCTAGAGGTTCACCAATCCCATACTTGTTGACAGCCATAACACGGAATAAATATTCATTTCCTTCAAGAAGCTTAGTGACTTTGAACATTGTAACAGTACACTCACTAGTAACTACATTCCATGCAAGACGGCTAGTTTCCCTCCTCTCAATAATGTAATGACTCACACTGCTGCCTCCATCATGCTGTGGCGGAAGCCATGACAGTGTACATTTCTCGCAAGTTACACCTGTGACACTTAGAGGACCTTCACATAGTCCTGGTCGATCCAGTATTTTGACATGGAATGGAACAGTCTTGGTACCAGCAATATTAGTAAGCTGTAAATTATATTGACCCCCATCAATTCTGATTGTATCCTTAATAGCAATCATTGCTCTGGATTCAGTATTTTTAATCTCACATCTGAATGTATTTTCAATTTCCTTATCACCTTTAAACCACTGAATAGTTGGTATTGGTTTCCCATAGACATCGGCATCAAGTTTAAAAGTATCTCCTGCATTTACAACAACAGCCTGACTGAACTCTGGATCAACTGAATACTTTGGTGGTTCAACTTCATCCTTTGCAGTGATGGGTCCAGTATTATAAGATGGCTTACTAATCGTTCCAGCTGCGTTCTTTGCAATAACCCTGAAGTCGTATTTAGAGTCTTCAATCAGTCCAGTCACTGTAAATTGAGTTTCAATAACGTTTGTGAAGTTGGCCTTCATCCAGCGTCCCTCTGGAAGATCTCGTTTCTCCAAAACGTAGCCGGTAATCATGCTGCCTCCATCATACTCAGGCTTTGTCCATTGGAGCGTAATTGAGTTTCTGTCCACAGTGATGGCTTCTGGGGTCCCAGGTGGATCACAAGGGTCCCGTGCCACATAACTCTCAGAGATTTTGCTACATCTGCCTATGCCAACAATATTCTCAGCGTAGACTCTGAACTCATATTCAGTGCCTTCTTCCAAAGGACTAGTTTTAAAGAGGGTATCCTGAATTAATGTCTTATTTATCTTAGTCCAAAGAATGCTGTTTCTCTCTTTTCTCTCAAGATGGTAGCCAATTACACTGCTGCCTCCATCTGCAATTGGTTCATGCCACTCCACCACCATGTGATTCCTTGATAATGATGAGACAAAAGGAGTTCCTGGTGGACCTGGTTCTCTGTAAGGATATTGGGCAACCACAGATGCAGAGTCTAAAGCATAACTTTTGCCATATCGGTTTACAGCAATGATTCTAAATTGATATTCTGCACCAGTTTTCAACCTAGGAACTTTCAATGTAGTTCTTGCCACTGAAGTTGAAACATTTTCCCAGGTGGTTGTAGTTGTATCTCTCTTCTGCACAATGTAGTTTGAAATCTGGCAGCCACCAGTGTACTTCGGAGGATCCCATGAAATGGTGACACTTTCTACACTGACCTCATTAAATCTTACTGGACCACTAGGTGGTCCTGGCTTATCGAGAGTGATGACTTCAATACTGGCATCTTTTTGTCCGACAACATTAGAAACAGCAATGCCATATATTCCATCATCGTCTCTTGTTGCTTCTTTTATGTTGAGAGTTGTGAGTTGTGCAGTGTTGACAACATTAACCCTAGTTGTCTGTTTAAGAGGTGAGCCATCCTTAGTCCAGACAATATTTGGTTTTGGACGTCCTGCAATTGGAATTTCTACTTTTAGATCTTTATTGACTTTTACACTATAGCTGCTAAATACAGGTCTTACATCTGGATCAATAACGAGGTCCTTTGCCTGTACTGGAACAGCAAGGCATTTTGGGTCACTTTTACCTTTCTCATTGACAGCAATAACTCTGAACATATATTCTTCTCCCTGAACTAAATTGCTTACAACCGTGTCAAGTGTTTTGACATTTGCACAGTTAGACCATTTTTCGTTGCCCTTAGCTTGCATTTCCACCAGATATTGAAGTACTCTGCTGCCACCATCATGTTCAGGCTTTTCCCAGGCAAGAGAGACACTATTGCGTGTGACATCAACAACCGTAAAATTGCAAGGAGTCTGGGGTACCTCTGATATTTTCAAGGGGTCGACTGTTTCGGCCGGTAACCCAATACCATGCTCGTTTTCAGCAAGGACTCTAAAATAGTAATTACATCCTTCCTGAAGTGGTTCAATCTTCCACAATGTTTTGTGGCAGTTAGTAACAACAGCTGAATAAGTCTTTCTCGTGCTTTCTCGTTTCTCAATAATATAGTTTTTTATTTTGGCTCCACCATCCAATAAAGGAGGTTCCCATTTAAGTACCACAGACTGCTTTGTAATTTCCTTAACTTTGAGATTTACTGGAGCACTTGGTGTGTCGAGAACCCTTACACTAACAAAAGCAGACTTTATACCACTAGCATTTTCTGCTGTTATAGTATACTTTCCACTATCACATCTGGTGACGTTATCAATTGCAAGGGAGGTGAAGCTACTTGTAACCTCAATCTGTGCTGCCTCCCTTATTTCACCATCAGTTTTTTCCCATTTAACTTGAGGAGCAGGACATCCCCTTATAGGAATGAACACTCTGAGGGAGCTTCCAGCTTTAATATTTATCATCTTCCTGAGCTCAGGATCAAGATCAAGATCTGGTTCCTCTGTTTTATCTTCAACAAGAATTGCTGCAGGAACATCTGCATGCTCACCAACACCTGACTTGTTAACAGCACAGACTCTGAATTTATACTCGTGCTTCTCCTTTAGTTTTTCAACATTGTACCTTGTCTGTTTAATGCCAGTTGGTGGAGTACACATTATCCATTCTTCAGATGTTGCTTCACATGCTTCAACTATATATCCTTGAATCTCACAA
Source organism: Hiodon alosoides (assembly GCA_025775065.1). Lineage (NCBI taxonomy): Eukaryota > Metazoa > Chordata > Actinopteri > Hiodontiformes > Hiodontidae > Hiodon > Hiodon alosoides. Next base: position 612,536 of record JAOYSI010000027.1, on the reverse strand, counting down.
CCACCATCATAAATGGGTTTCCCCCATGCAAGAAAAACAGCGGATCCTGATACATCAATAACTTTGGGGTTGTTTGGAGGGCCTGGTTTAGAAATGGGATCCATGGCTTTGTAGAAAACTGAAGGGGTGCTTGGTTCTCCAACTCCAGCCACATTCTCAGCTGCAACTCTAAACTCATAACTGTGATTTTCAAGAAGTCCAGTGACTCTAAAGTGCAGTTCACTGACTCCATGCATATTGCATCTGGTCCATCTCACGCCTTCTTTATCATGCTTTTCAATAATGTATCCAGTAATTGGACTACCTCCATCACTATTTGGTGTTTCCCAGGTCACAACCATTGAATCCTTTGTGATATTAGAAACCTCAACACTCTTAGGTACATCAGGAGTTATAAATTGACTTTTAGCAGTTACTGTTTCAGATTCAAGCGGTTCACTGACTCCATATTTGTTCACTGCAAAGACACGGAAGACATACTCATTTCCTTCCAGAAGTTTTGTAATATGCAGATTAAGTGCCTGAAATTTAGATTCAACAACAGTCCAAACTAATCTGCTTGTCTCTCTTCTTTCAATAATATAGTGTGATATTTTACTACCACCATCTTCCATTGGCGGTTTCCAGGCAATTGAGCATTGCTCACTTGTTATACCACAGACAGCAATGGGCCCTTGGGGAGGACCAGGCCTATCTAAAATGTTGACATTGACATGAACTGACTTCTCTCCGCCAATATTTTTCAGCAAAAGAGTATATTGGCCTCCATCTGTAAGCTTAGCTTCTTTAACACTCAAAAACGCAGTGCAGTCTGTATTTTTTATTTCACGGCGTATGGTGTTTGCTAGTTCTTGTTCTCCTTTCATCCAATAGATTGTGGGTATTGGTTTACCATGAACATCAGCGTCGATCTTAAAGTTTTCTCCCGCATTTATAAGAATTGTCTGAGTGTATTGGGGGTCTATGCTAATGCGAGGTGGTTCAACTTCATCTTTAGCAGTAATAGGACCTGTACTGTACGATGGATTACTGAAAAGACCCGCTGCGTTCCTTGCAATAATACGGAATTCATATGTTTGATCCTCACCCAAGCCAGTTGCAACATATTCAGTCTCAATAACATTCGTGAAGTTGGCCTTCATCCAGCGGCCCTCCGGCAACTCTTTCTTCTCAACAATATAGCCAGTTACTTTGCTGCCACCATCGTATTCGGGTTTTGTCCATTTCAGTGTAATTGAATTTTTTGTGATTGCAACAGCTTCTGGGGTGCCTGGAGGATCACAAGGATCTCTAGCTACATAGCATTCTGAGAGTTTGCTAGCTTTTCCAACGCCAACAATATTCTCTGCATAAACTCTGAACTCATATTCCATTCCTTCTTCAAGGCCAGTTGTTTTGAACATCGTGTCCTGAATAAGCATTCTATTTAGCTTTAGCCATAGAACACTTTTTCGCTCCTTCCGTTCAAGGTGATATCCTAAAATAGTGCTTCCGCCATCAATGACAGGTTCATTCCAAACCACGGTCATGCTATCCTTTGTGGAAGTATGTACAAAGGGAGTTCCTGGGGGGCCAGGAAGTTTAAATGGATATTGGGAAACTACTGATTCTGAGACAAGAAATGTGCTCTTTCCATATCTATTTTCAGCAGTAATCCTGAACTGGTATTCAGAGCCAGTCTTCAACCGCCCTGCTTTAATTGTTGTTCTTGCCATATTTGCAGATACAATCTGCCAGTTTGTAGTAGATGTATCTCTCTTTTCTACAATGTAGTGCTTGATAGTGCAACCACCATCATATTCTGGTGGTTTCCAAGATAAAGTTATGCTGTCAGCTGTAACTTCATCTACTTTCACTGGACCTGTTGGTGGACCAGGTTTGTCAAGAACAACAATGTTAATGTCTGCTTTTGTTTCACCAGCAGTGTTTGAAAGTGTGATGGTGTACTGCCCAACATCATCTCTGCAAGCCTCCTTGATAACAAGAAACAAATGGCAGTCAGTTGTTTCAAAATTAACTCTGGAGGTTCGCTTGAGAGGGACACCATCTTTGTGCCAAGTAATAGTCGCTTTAGGCCGAGCAGTATAGGGTACATTCACCTTCAAGTCTTCTCCGGCCAGAACACTGAATGTTGAGAATACCAACTTGGCTGTAGGAGCAATAACAAGATCTTTAGCGATCACTGGTACTCCAATCTGACGAGGATCACTTGTTCCTTTCTCATTTCTAGCTGATACACGGAACATGTATTCCTCACCCTGTGTTAGTCCAGTAACAACAGCTTCAGTAACTTTTACAATCATGCATTGTGTCCACTTTTCAATACCTTTGCTCTGCATCTCAACCACATATGCTACTATTCTGCTTCCCCCATCATGATCTGGTTTCCCCCAAGACAGCGTAGCACTGTTCTTAGTGACATCTTGAAGAGTTATTTTACCTGGAGGAAGTGGTTTTTCTGACACTTTAACTGACTCAACGGTTTCAATAGGAAGGCCAACACCATATTCATTTTCAGCTAATACCCTAAAGTAATAGTTGCAACCCTCCAGCAGCTGGTCAACAATCCAGCTAGTTTTGTGGCAATTTGCATTAACAGTTGAGTATGCTTTTCTTGTTGATTCACGTTTTTCCACAATGTAATTCTTAACCTGGGCACCACCATCAATAAGTGGGGGGTCCCAGATAAGAGCGACTGATTCTTTAGTAACTTCTTTAATCTTGAGGTTTTGTGGTGCTCCTGGGGTATCTAGTACTCTTATGTTTACAAAGGCTGTCTTGGTTCCTGAACTGTTTTCCACCGTCAAAATATACTTTCCACTATCAAATCTATTGACATTTCCAACTAATACTGATGTAAACGATGATGTGCTCTCAATAGTTGCTCTCTCAAGAGGCTCGCCATTTTCTCTTGACCATTTCGCCTCTGGAGCTGGTCTTCCCTTTATAGGTACAAACAGTTTCAGTGTGTGGCAAGCTCTGATGTTAACAACCTTACGAAGCTCTGCATCAAGTTCAATTTCTGGTGGAATTTGCTTTTCCTCTGTCTTTGGAGAACCAGGGACGGAGGCTACCTCACCAACACCCTCACAATTAATAGCTGAAATATTGATTTTATATTCTTGGTTTTCCTTCAGGTTGGTAATTGTGAAGGATGTCGCTGTTAGTCCTTCCATGGGGGTGACAACTGTCCATTCTTCCTCCTCAGGGAGGCTGGTCTCAACAGTATATCCTGTGATATCTGAGCCGCCATCATATATTGGTTTGTTCCAGGCAAGAGTAATGGATGACTTAGTTGTGTCCAAGACCCTTGGATTTCCAGGAGGGCCAGGCTTAAAAATGGTGTCACTAGCCTTGTAGAATGGACTTGTGGGACTAGGTGTGCTTAAACCTGCAGCATTCTCAGCAATAATTCGGAATTCATATTCATGGCCCAGTATTAGCCCGGACACTTTGTACCTCACATCAGTTACAATCTTCCTGTTGCATTTAATCCAGCGAAGACCTGTTTTATCCCTTCTTTCAATAATATAGTTGAAAATGTTGCTTCCACCATTGTTCTTAGGATGTTCCCACAAAACAATCATTGAATCCTTAGTGATAGTTGTTACCGTAGGAGTGGATGGAGGATCAGAAGGCACATACGGGTTAACTGCTATAACAGGATTAGATTCAAGAGCTTCTCCCACTCCATACTTATTAACAGCCATAACCCTAAATATATACTCATTTCCCTTCAGTAACTTAGTCACCTTGAACTGGTTAACACGTAAGTCTGAAGCTACATTTGACCAAGCAAGTCTACTTGTTTCACGCTTTTCAATTACGTAATGTTCAATGTTTGCCCCACCATCATCTGACGGTGGAGACCATGACAGGACACAACTCTCAGCTGTGATGTCTGTAACAGCAAGTGATCCATCAGATGGACCTGGTTTATCAAGAACCTTAACACTGAAGATATGTTTAGCAAAACCACCAAGGTTGCTGGCAGTTAATGTAAATGCCCCTCCATCTTTTCTTGAGGAATCTTTGTTTATCAAAGCTGTATTCAAATCTGTTGTTTTGATTTCAAGTTTCTTTGTATTTTCAATTTCCTTTCCATCTTTTGTCCAAACTATTGCAGGTAATGGTTGGCCTGTGACATCAGCCTCAAGTCTGAAAGGTTCTCCTGCTTTAAGAAGTAGAATATCCTTAAACTTGGCATCAACCATTATTCTTGGCTCCTCAATGTCATCTTTGCAAACAATAGGGTCTGATGGTTCAGACGGATTGCTAACAGCACCGGCTGAATTTCTGGCAAGAACGTGAAATTCATAGGAGGCACCTTCTGTAAGTCCACTAATGGTGAAAGCAGTCTCAACAATGTTACTGAAGTTAGCTTTGAGCCAGCGTCCATTTGGTACATCTCTCTTTTCCACTGTGTACCCTGTTATCTTGAATCCACCATCATATTCAGGCTTTGTCCACTGAATAGTCACTGAAGTTTTAGTAATGTCAATTGCCACTGGCTGACCTGGTGGATCCACTGGGTCAAGGGCAAACATTGGCTCTGATGGCTTGCTTGGTTTCCCTATGCCTGCTTTGTTTTCAGCTAAAACACGGAATTCATAAGCCATTCCAGCCTCCAGTCCAGCAGATTTGAAAATATTCCCTACAATCAGGGATTTGTTGACCCTTTGCCACAAAATACTAGACCTCTCTTTCCGTTCAATATGGTATCCAATAACTTCACTTCCTCCATCAGACACTGGTTCATTCCAGCCAATTGTCATGTTGTCCTTAGTGAATGCCACCACTTGTGGAGTGCCAGGTGGCCCAGGAATCTTAAATGGATATGCAGCCACAACTGCTTCTGAGACGATGGGAGGTCCGATGCCATATCTGTTCTTAGCTTTGACTCTGAACTGATATTCAACTCCTGTGGTGAGACGATCAGCTTTAAATGTTGTCCGGATTATTGCTGTTGATAGCTCTACCCATGTTGTGCTTGTGGTTTGCCGTAATTCGATAACATAGTTGTTAATTGGTACTCCTCCATCATTGTCAGGAGAATCCCATGATAATATAATATACTCTTTGGAAATTTTGTCAAATTTAATTGGCCCTTTTGGAGGTCCAGGAATATCATGCACTTTAACGGTAATGACCTCTGTCACTGTCCCAAGTATATTTTTTCCCTCTATGGAGTATATTCCACTGTCATTCCTTGAACATTCAGTAATACTGAGGATAGTTGAAGTTTGTGTATTTTCAATGCTTAATTTCTGTGTCTGTTTGAGTGCCTGATCCCCCTTCTTCCATGAGACTGCTGGTCTTGGATGACCCAAAACAGGTATCTCAACTTTCACATCCTCACCTGCTTTAGCAATTACTAACTTCTGGCATACACCATGCAGGTCAAATTCAGGTTCTGTAGTTTGTTCCTTAACAACAACAGGCTTACTTTCATGAGGATCACTTCTGCCAGAGTTATTTACAGCCATGACTCGGAATACATATTCCTCGTTTTCATTTAGATTTTTAACATTGAAGTCTAGACTCTTTACAGCAGTTATGTGGGACCACTGCTCTGTACCTTTCTTTTGTGCTTCAATAACATATCCAGTAATTCTATTGCCACCATCATGTTTTGGCTTTGTCCACGCAAGACTTACAGAGTTTTTCGTAATGTCTGTAACATTAACTTTTTCAGGAGCAGTAGGTGCTTGTGATGCTCTGATAGGATCAGGAGTCTCCACAGGTACACCAGTGCCAAATTCATTTTCAGCACTGACTCTAAAGTAATATTCTGATCCCTCAGCTAAATTTGGAACTCTAACAGAACACTTTTCACAATTTGTGATTACAGTTGCATACGCCTTCCGCGTGGCCTCCCGCTTCTCAATGATGTAATTAGTCACCTTTGATCCACCATCAATAACGGGCATTTCCCACTGGAGGGTAATGCTTTCTTTGTTAATTTCTAAGGGCTTCAGGTTGATGGGAGGCCCAGGTGAGTCCAAAACTCTAACATTCACATATCCAGTCTTTTTGCCTGCAGTACTCTCTAATGTCAAGATGTATTTTCCCGCATCATATCTTGTGCAATCTGGGATAACCAGAAGAGTGTAGGACTCTGTCGTATCAATGTGTGCGCGACCTTTGAGAGACATTTCCTCCTTCACCCAAGTGACTTCAGGTGTAGGGCGACCCTTGATTGGAACAAAAATACGAATGGAACCTCCAGCCTTGACAACCAGTGTTCGTCGTAGTTCAGCATCAAGTTCAAAATCTGGGATTTCTTGGCGTTCCACAATTTCAACAAGTTCTTCCACTTGAGCTGGTTCACCAACACCCTCTGCATTCATGGCACTGACTCTGAAATTGTACTTTGCTCCTGACTCCAGGTTTGCAACAACATATTCCGTTATTCTTAACGCAGTGGCCGTAGTGTCTTTAACCCATTCGTCTCCTTCCTTTTTATGCTCTACAATGTATCCTGTAATGTCAAGTCCACCATCATATTGAGGTCTGCCCCAATTGAATTTGGCTGTAGAGTTGGTTGTATCGGTTATTCTTGGGTTGCAAGGAAGCCCAGGTACATCTGAGAAAAAGAGAATAATCAAAATTTATATAAGAAATGTCAGATACCAGTCTGGTAATTACATTTAAAAATGGAAAAAAGCAGTCTATTAACCTCGCTATAGTAATAATCATTTTTAAACTTAGCTTTTAGCTGCAGAATCTTGAATCTAATTTGCGGAATATTTGGTTAAAAAAAAAAAAAAAAAACATTCTGTTGAATTACATTTTACTCACATGCTATTCCCTTGGTTATTACAGGCTGAGAAGGTTCACTGGGTTCTCCAAAACCCGCTTTATTTTCTGCAATCACTCTGAATTCATATTCAGCTCCTTCATTGAGGCCTTGGACTTTATAATAAAGATCAGAAATCAAAGTCTTTGATGCTCTCATCCATCTTGTTGTTTTCCTTTCTTTTCTTTCAACATTGTAGCCTAAAATATCACTACCTCCATCTTCAACTGGTCTCTTCCATGTAATGGTGACAGAGTCCTTGCACACGTTTTCAGTTTCTGGTTTTGATGGAGGACCTGGTGGGCCTGAAATGAAAGTTTATTAACATTAAAAACTGGTGGGTTAACACATGGCATATATTTGAATTTGAAGTATAAAGCAAATTAACGCACCAAAACTGTCCACCATTTTAACAGGTTCAGAATGTGCTGCCTCACTAGCACCATACTGGTTCACAGCTGAAACACGGATGATATATTCATTGCCTTGGATGAGTTTGGTGGCAACAAAATGACAATCCATGACATTCTCCGCAAGGATAGTCCAAAGAAGACGACTGGTCTCCCTCTTCTCTAGAGTGTAAAATTTTATTGGAGAACCTCCATCTTCATGTGGCGGTGACCAAGTCAAAGTGACCTTTGCAGCAGACACACTGCTAACTTCTATAGGCCCTGGAATACTAGGTACATCCAGAACCTTCACTTTAACATTTTCCTCTTTAACCCCGAATGGATTAGTGGCAGAAATAGTATATTCTCCAGAATCCTTCCGGCCTGCATACTTGATTGATAATGTTGAAGATGTTGGAGTGGTTTCAATTTGACATATATCTGATTGCTTGAAGTATTTGCCCCCTTTTGACCACACAGAAGTTGGGGGTGGCTTTCCGATAATGCTTGTTGCAGTTATCACAATAGTGTCACCAGCTCTAACAGTAAGCCCTTCTTTTACAGTTGTATCAATAGTGATGGTTGGTGCCTCTGTAAATAAAATAGAACAAAACAATACAAATGTTTAGAACAAGTTACCACACATATGAATACATTTAAATTACAAACTGTGATGGATTTCTTACCATACTCATCTTTGCACACAAGTGTGTCAGTTTGTTCTGATGGAGGGCTTATTGCCCCAGCTGAATTTTTTGCCCTTATTCTGAATTCAAACTTGCAGCCCTCTTGTAAGTCTGTTACCGTAAATGCACAATCCACAATGTTAACATTGTTAGCCTTCATCCAGACTTTTGCTGGCAGGTCACGCTTCTCAACAATGTAGCCAGTCAATTTGTGTCCACCATCATACACCGGTTCAGTCCAAAGAAGTGTTACAGAGCTTCTTGTAATGCTAATAACTTCAGGCTTACCAGGAGGATCTAAAATTAAATAAATAATAAATCTTATTATTAAATACTATCATTATAACACATATATATATATTTGTGCGTGTGATATTAAAGAGTCATCTCTTACCAATTGGATCCAGAGCCACTAGAGACTCTGTTGAAGGACTTGCCTTTCCAACACCTGCCAGGTTGATAGCCATTACTCTAAATTCATACTCAAGGCCTTCTGTTAAACCAGTTACTCTGTATTCCTTCATTTTTATTGCTGCCTTGTTGCCTCTCTTCCACAACAAACTGTTCTTTTCTTTAAATTCAATGTGATAGCCTGAGAGCAAAAAAAGCAGGTTGAGTTATCTAGTATTTATAAATTACCAAGCTTTGATATAAATAAAAGAAAAAAACTGAAAGATGCAGACGATCAGTAGTATTTATAAGCATACCAGTTATTGCCGAGCCTCCAGTCTTCCTTGGGTCAGACCATGCCAGCATTGCAGAATCATGACGCATGCCCATGACATATGGTGTGGGTGGTGCATCTGGCACATCTAGTGAAAGAAAAATCAATATACTACCAACAAATTTTATGCATTGCATTGATAACTTTTGGTTAAAATGAAAATAACACTTACTAAATGGATGCTTAGCCACAACAGTATCAGATTTGAGACCTTCTCCGACTCCATATTTATTTTCTGCAGAAACTCTGAATATATATTCAGTTCCTTCATGAAGACCCGTCACTCTTAGAGTGTTTGTCTTTACATCCGTAGCGCAGGTAACCCACATGTTGGTGGTCGAATCCCGCTTTTCAAGAATGTAGTTAGATATTTCAGATCCACCATCTTCCTTTGGAGTGCCCCATTTCAAGGTGACTCCCTCAGCTGTGATTTCCTTAAACTTTATTGTTCCACTGGGTATTCCTGGTTTACCAACTACCCTGACAAAGATGGCGGACTCCTTGGTGCCACCACTGTTCCTTAGAGTAATTGTGTATTTTGAAGCATCGCTTCTTTGGCAATCACGAATCAGCAGGGTGGTGTTGACAGCAGTTGACTCCACAGAAACTCTGCCACTGTCTGTCAAGGTAACATCTTCACCTTTCTTCCATGCGACAGTAGGAGCAGGTTTGCCAATAAGAGGGATTTTAAGACGAACAGCACTTCCCTCCTTTGCAATATAGCATAAATTTGGCAAGTCTCTAAAGTCGCATGCAGGCAAAACTACAAAAAAATAAAAATAAAAATGGATTTATATATTGTAAAAAGCAAGCTCATATGTACACTTGTTAGATATATGGAAGTAAACATATGCCTGACACTCACCAATAAGGTCTTTAGCCACAATAGTAAGCTCCTTTGATGCACTATCTCCAGCATCATTCACTGCTTTAACTCTGTATGAGTACTCCCTTCCTTCTATAAGATCTTTGGAACTATATTGCATATTTTTTGACTTCATCAGCACTTTCCACTTATCGTCACCATTCTTGACTTCCAGTACATATGCCATAATGCGGCTTCCACCATCAGTGATTGGTCGCTTCCAGCCAACGGTACATGAATCCTTGGTGATCAGTATTGCCTTGAAGTCCTTTACTGGTCCAGGTTGTTCTGAAAGAGATTTTAAAAATTAGTTGATTTAATTAGTTATACAATATTTACCATACCCCATGCAAAAATACTTTAGGCGCTGTTCACTTACCTTGGGCTCTCACCGAATCTGCGGTCTCACATGGCTCTCCAATACCATATTCATTTTCAGCCAGAACTCTGAAACAGTAAGATCTGCCTGGCTCTAAGCCATCAACTCTGAAAGATGCATTTGGGCAATCAGTCGCAACCTTAGACCATGCCTTTCTCTCTGTGTCACGTTTTTCAACAATGTAATTTTTCACTGGACTTCCACCATCGATTAGAGGACAATCCCAAATAATGTTTGCGCTGTCCTTTGAGGTCTCCTTTACCATCAGATTAAGTGGAGGACCAGGGGTATCTATAGCACAAGTTAAATAATCAAATGAATTACAAACACTCCATAAACACTGCACTATTTCAGGCAAATCATAAATAAAGACTAAATCTTAAATTATGTTTAAGTGGAACTTACCAAGAACCTTGACGATAATAGTATACATCTTCATTCCGCTCGTACTTTCCAGGTTCAAAATGTATTTACCAGCATCATATCTGTTCACTTTCTCTACATACACCAGGGTGTCCCACTCTGTTGTCTTGATCATGATGCCTTGTCTGTTCTTAATGTTGGAGTTCATCTTAGCCCAGGTCACTCTGGGAGCAGGATGTCCCTTCAGTGTAGCATGCAGTCGCATTGTGGCTCCAGCACGCAGCACCAGAGTTTCTTTAAGTTCATCACTTAGTTCGGCCTCAGGAGCAACTTAAAGTAGCAGTATTAAGAAATTAATATGCTTATATATTATGGATAGCATTTTCAAAGTATAGGATGTGGAAAAAAACAAACATCAAATGTATGATTCACATCTTACATATTACACAGAAGTTGTAAACAGAAGATAGCAAAAATGAGAAATACATCAAATGAAGATAACAAACGAAAAGGAACGCATAATGACACATAGAG
>JAOYSI010000027.1:568722-601697 GCA_025775065.1 Hiodon alosoides | reverse complement strand
AAACAGAAGATAGCAAAAATGAGAAATACATCAAATGAAGATAACAAACGAAAAGGAACGCATAATGACACATAGAGACATAGATTTTGTACAAGAAAAAACACTTTTAGATTACAATTTGAATTTAAATGCATGTAAATTTCGCCACAAATGGCCACAGATGTCAAAAGAATCTAGACTCACGAAAACACATACATTAATTTTTACATACATGCAGATAGAATGAGAGGTGGAACAAGAGATATAAAAACATACCTAAAATGTCCTTCGCGACATGTTTTTCTGGAACTTCACCAGGTTCACTGAACCCAACCTTATTTACAGCACTCACACGGAATTGGTATTCCGTATTTTCAAGCAGCCCAGTTACAAGATACTTTGTCTCCTGGAGATTCTTTGGTACGTTGCACCGTATCCAGTCTGTTGCATCTGCTCTCCTGCTTTCAACCAGATAGCCCAATATTTCACAGCCACCATTGCTTGATGGTTTTGTCCAGCTAAGGCTAATTGTGCTGCGTGTTGTGTCAATGACCTTCGGGGAAACTGGTGGGCCGGGAGGATCTAGAAAAACAATTTGTTGAATAACAAATGTGATGAATACTTGAAGACAGATTTCAGATTCAAATTTTTTGCATACAGGAAATTAAGGAAAAGATTGAAAACGGAACGGATGTTCTGAGGGTGTGAATAAAGTAGGGAACAGGGTGTCCATAACAGTTCAAAAAGCTGAATTGACAGTAAATGAAAACCAATGAAAAAATCCGCTGTTGATTATAAATTACTATGTGCCATTGAATAGTTATACTCCTTAAGAGAGAAAAAAAAAAAACGTTATTCAGAAAAGCCGATTTTGTTGATGATACCCTACATAGCCAAAAATATGTGGAGACTCTTTCAAAATAGTGATGGAAAGGTGTAATCAAGTACCCTTCCATGCATCTCCATAGACAAACACTGGCAGTAGAATGGCCCCTACGGAATAGCTCAGTGATGTTCACTGTGGAAATGTCATAAGATGCCACTTTTCCAACAAGGAGAAACAAAAACTAAGCTGCGAAGGAGAAACAAAAGCTAAGCTGCGAAGTGGTAGGCCACAGAAGCGCCCAGACTGGGACTGCCTGGTGCTTAAGTGTGTATGTCTTTGGTCGCAACACCTACTACCATCTCCTTAACTGCCTCTGGAAGCAACATCAGAAAAGAACCAGGAACTTCATGAAACGGGTTTCCACTTAAGCTTGCTGAGCAGCAAGCTTAAGATCACCATGCTCAATGCAAAGAGTTGGCTGGAGATAGGGTTAGCTTGCTGCCATTGTACTTTGGAGTAGTGGAAACACATTCTCTAGAGAATGACACGTCACCATCTGGCAGGCTGACGGGTGAATCTGGGTTTGCAGATGCCAGGAGAACGCTACCTGCCCAAATGCATAGTGACAACTGTAAAGTTTGGTGGAGGAGGAATAATGGCCTGGTGCTGTTTTTCAGGGTTTTGGCTTGGCCAGTCAGGTGAATGGAAATTATAACAACACCGATTACAATAACTTTCTAGATGATTCTGTGATTCCAATTTTGAGGCAACAGTTTGGGAAAGCCCCCCATGCACAAAGCAAGGTCCATACAGAACAGAGATCAATGTAGAAGAGCTCGACTGGCCTGCACAGAGCCCTGACCTCAGCCACATCGAACACCTTTGGGATGAACTGGAATGCCAGGTATAATTGCTAAACGTTATTTAACGACTTCACAACTGCTCTTGTGGCTGAATGGGTGACAAGTCCCCACAGCAATGTTCCAACATCTAGTGGAAAGCCTTCCCCGAAGAGTAGAGGCTGCTATAGCAGCAAAGGGGGAACAACTCCATATTAATGCCTATGATTTTAGAATGAGATGTTCAAAGAGCAGGTGTCACATATGTTTGGCCATGTAGATTAAATTTCATTATGTTCATATATTGAAATGCTTACATTGGATTTCACTAAATAATACATGTCTGTCTGGATTTCAAACAGTAATAAATGTTTCAGTTTTGGTTTATTGATAGCAAGCTTGTATTGTCCAACTAATGCCAAATGGTCAAATAGTCATAGCTCACAATGTATGAAACACTATGCTCTTTAATACTCACATAAAGGATCATGAGCAACGGCAGCACCGGACGGATCACTCCATTTTCCCAAGCCAGCTTTGTTGAGGGCAATAACTCTAAATTCATATTCAGCTCCCTCTGAAAGACCAACCGCTTCAATTGTTCTTTCTATCACTGGCCGTCTGTTGAGTTTAGTCCATTCGGCATCTTTGGTTTCCCTCCTCTCAACCATATATCCAAGAATAGTGGATCCACCATCAGTAGCAGCTTCCTTCCAGCTAACAGTCATGTGTTCCTTGGTGATATTTGTAATAATTGGAGGATCACAAGGACCAGGGACATCTGCAACACAAGTGTAGTCAATACCCATAAACAATTATAAAATAGGTATAAAAACCATGGGCAATATAAAAATTTACTCCCAAATAAATGTCTTACTGTAAGGATTCTTGGCCACAACAGGAGTAGTCAGAATGGGATCACCAACGCCACGCATGTTCTCAGCCCGAACACGGAACTGGTATTCACGGCCCTCAATCAGTCTTTCCACTGAGCATTCGGTGACTTGACTACTGAGTTTGGCAGTGACTTGTGCCCAGTTGGCCCTACTCGTTTCACGTTTATCAACAATATAGTTTATGACTTCACAGCCTCCGTCTAAAAGGGGGGGCTCCCAAATCAACTTGACACAATTAGCATACACTTCTCCTATCTTGATTGAAGCTGGTGGACCAGGTGTGTCTGAGAAAGGTTAAAACAAATTTTATTAAAATTACGTAATATATTTTAAGAATGACAAGTTAAAGCATATCTATTCTCTATTTGGTATGGTGTTCTTACCTAGAACTGTCAGCTTTATTTCACCGGTTTTAGAACCACTTGCGTTTTCTGCCAGAATAGTGTACTCTCCAGTGTCTTTTTTCGTCACAGATAATAATTCCAGGAGGAAAATATGTCTCCTCTGTGACATATTCAGGCCTTCATTAGGTTTTAGTAACTCTCCATCCTTCTTCCATGTAACTTTTGGCATCGGTTTTCCAAATACTTCAGCCTCAAGACATATGTTTGCTCCAGCTTTCAATGGGGTCAGCTTCTTCATTTGAAGCCCAATTTCTACCCTTGGTGGGACTGAAATGAAACGATAGACATGATATGAGTATGGTAAATATGTATATAAGCCTGTAAATATTACACTTATTTAAGTTGAGTTTGTCACATGGAATGTTTCTCCAATGAAACATATTAATCTCACCATTTTCTGCTGAGATAAGTATTGGGTCAGAAAGTTCAGATGGCCTACTGAGGTTTACTGCCGTCTTGGCGGTGATTCTGAACTGGTATTGGGATCCCTCATCAAGTCCAGTGACTTTATATTCCTCTCTGGGTACGTTCTGGCTGCTTATGTTGCAACGCACCCACTTCTCTTCAGGAGTCTTTTGAGCCTCAACATAGTATCCTATTATCTTGCTCCCACCATCATGCTTTGGACGGCCCCAGACCAAGGAAACTGAATTCTTCGTCACATCAATGACCTCAGGTTTGCCAGGTTGATCTAGAGTAGGAAGACAGTATTACAATATGAATATAGTTACATTTACAGCAGAATGTTGTAAGTTCAGAAGAATAATTGGAACAATTATAACATACCAACTGGTGTTCTTGCTGTGACAAATTCTGTCTTTTTACTTGCTTTACCCTGTCCGGCACGGTTAATGGCAGATACCCGAAAGGTGTATTCCAGGCCTTCAATCAGACCAGCACAGGGATATTCAGTAGTACGAACAACTGTGTCATTTGCCTTCACCCAAAGAAGGCTGTTCCTCTCTTTACGTTCAATATAGAATCCGGTAATAGGGCTGCCACCATCAGTCTCTGGTCTATCCCAGGCCACAAACATGCAGTCTTTGTTGATTTTGTTAATGCGGCAATTCAAAGGTTCACTAGGTACATCTGAAAAAAGACACATTTTAACAAGTTACTTTTATGAGTTTGTGAAGTTGTTTGTTGTTTATTTTTATTGTTGCACATTTTGTGCCTCACTGAAGATTTTTTATCTCACCAAAAGGGAATTTGGCGATCATCCTCTCAGATGCAATAGGGTCCGAAATGCCGAAGCGGTTTTCGGCACGGACACGGAAAATGTATTCTTTTCCAGGGATGAGCTTCCCCACTCTACAGCTGGTCTTAGGGCATGAGGACACAGCAGTAACCCAGTCACCTCTGGTAACGTCACACTTCTCAACAACATAATTAGTGATATTGCTTCCACCGTCCTCCAGTGGTTTTTGCCAAGAGAGAGTGCAAGCATCTGCATCCACATCACTGATCTCAAATGGTGGCTCTGGTGGTCCAGGTATGTCTGCAATATATCATTGGTTATTACCATAACAACTTTTAAACTATAAGTTCAAAGAGAATTGCTTTCACACTTGTCTAATGCTTGAAACTCACCTCTGATGATTACTTTTAGTATCTGTTCCACTTGACCAGTGGTGTTCTCAGCTGAAAGACTGTACTGACCACTATCCTGCCTTGAGACATCTTTGATGATGAGCACACAGCAGTTCTGAGATTTGTGCACGGCTAGGCGACTAGATGAGACCACAGGATCATCTCCACGCTTCCATTTACAGAATGGTGCAGGCCTTCCAGATACAAGAGCTTCCACTCTGAGTTTAGCTCCTGCTTTGGCAGTCACAACATCCGGCATGATAATCTTTGGTTCCACTGAAAAATATAAGCAAGTTGCAAATTTTAGACCTGTAGGTTTATATAATGTAAAGTTAAATTTAATATCAATTCAAATTATATTCAAATTAATTAATGGCATATATATATAAACTTACACATCTGCTCCTTGATTTCAAACTCTCCCTTAGTTTCTGTGGGTAGACTGCAACCCATGACATTTCTTGCTGCCACTCTGAATCTGTACTTTTTACCCTCTTTCAGTCCAACAACAACAATACTTAAATCTTTGACAACAGAGTATGGCGTCCATTGGTCCTCAGATGGTTCTTCCACCTGAACCACAGGCTGACCTTCCTCTGGTACTTTTGGTTGAACTACCACAAGGTAATCAACAACATAACCATCAATCTTAGCTCCTCCATCTCTCATTGGTTTCACCCATCCCAAAGTTGCACTGATCTTTGTGATTTCAAGCACATCGATTTTCATTGGAGGGTCTGGCTTGCCTGCAAAGTAAAACCCACCAGAATGAGGAAGCATTCGATTAAATAAATATGAAATGTTATGTGACAAGCAAAATAACACTTACTGATTGGATCTGATGCTAAATAAGACCTTGGGGAGGCTCTTGGTACACCAGTGCCATATTCATTAACAGCTGTAACTCTGAAATAATATTCTGCGCCAGGTACAAGATTGCCAATTTTTAAGCTTGTCTTCTTCACATCATTTTTAACAGTTGCCCAGGTCTTTCGGTCAATTTCACGTTTCTCAACTATGTAGTGTGTTATTTCACTTCCACCATCGTTCTCAGGAGGAGACCAAGAAAGGTTGCAGGACATCATCGTAATATCAGCAGCATCTAGACCCATGACAGGCCCTGGTGTGTCTGTTGAGAGCAGTAACATGGGTTACACTCTACTACAACATTTAACTACTGAAAATGAACCACATTAGCATGCATGTGACTTACCCAGGACTTTGACATTCACAAACACTGCCTTCTCCCCTGCCGTGCTTTTTAGAGTTAGAGAATATTTGCCAGAATCATCACGAGTGCTATCAGGGATAACAAGGAAGGTCATGGTATCGATCAGATCCACATGACCTTTCCTGACAACATTATCAATACCCATTCTTCTCCAGGTCACTTTCGGTGCAGGGCGCCCTTTGACTGTGGCACAAAGTCTGATGGGACACCCAGCTCTGACTGTAAGTCCCTTTCTCAGATTAGCATCCAGACCAATCTCAGGTGCCTCTGTTGGTGGTGAGAGAATTTTTGACATTTTTTGACAAGAGAATTGCATATGTTTTAAGCGGACATAAGTGAAATACACAAAACAAAAGAGAAAAAATGTTTAAAGGTTTAAAAGTTAAAAGATTCTCACCAAGTATCTCCCTGGGTGAAACAGCATCTTTAAGATCTGCAGGTTGGCTCATGCCAACCTGATTTTGTGCAGAAACACGGAATTCATATTCCAGTTTCTCATCCAAACTTGTGACAGCAAATTCTGTAATGACCAGCTGAGCGGCAACGTTACATCTCTTCCAGCCATCATCTGTTTTTTTAGTTTCGCTCTTCTGTCTAATTTCAACCACATATCCAATTATTGGGGCCCCTCCATCGGACGCAGGCTTTGCCCACCCAAGAGTGATGGAGGTTTTTGTGCTGTCAACTACTTTCAAATCACGTGGAGGACCAGGAGGTTCTGTAATAAAGGTTTTAATAACACAAATTTTTATTTGACTGATTCAGGTATGTGGACTATACACACATTTTACAGTGCTGTAAATAATTAGGGCTTGTTGTTTAATACTATTTAAAGCACACTAAATTAGCCTGCCTGCTTAGTAAATTAGATGACATTTTTAAAATCAGAAAGTAACTTCTATCAGAATATTCCTAGTTTCCGAGCCTTTGCTGTAAAGCAATTTGTAGTAACATATTTATTGTCTATAAATCAATATAACAAAAAAATATCACACCTACCAAGTGGATCTTTAGCAATAACAGATCTTGAAGGTTTGCTGGGGTCCCCCAATCCAACTTCATTTTCAGCCTTGACACGGAATTGATACTCATGGTTAGGTATCAAGTTAGTGACATTCATGTGGGTTTGTGGGATTGGAGTCTTTGTAACTGAAGCCCATCGAATGGCATGTTGTTCTTTTCTTTCAAGAATATAACCTATAATGGGCTTCCCACCATCGTTCTCAGGGGGTGACCACGAAACAGTCATTTCCTCTTTGCCAATTCTGGTGACCTCTGGTGGTTCTGAAGCACCTGGTCTGCAGAACTGGGTCTTGGCAACAATCGCCTCAGTTTCCACTGCAGAGCCAGCACCCATCTTGTTCTCTGCTCGTACCCTGAATTTGTATTCATTTCCTTCTACAAGACGAGTTACATTGGCGAAGTTAGTGATTACAGCTGCAGAGTGGACGGACCATACCATTCTTTTAGTTTCACATTTCTCCACAATATAGTTCAGAATCTCACAGCCGCCATCGTCTTCCGGAGTATTCCATGTCAATTTGCATCTATCCACTGAAATTCCAGATACTTTAAGGTCTCTTATAGAACTTGGTTTATCAAGCACATTTACAATTGCATGAGCCGTGCTGCTTCCGGCCGAATTCTTGGCAGTGATTATGTATTTTCCACTGTCTTCGCGTTTTGACATTGTTAGGAGAGATTTGGAGAAATCTGGACCAGTTTCAACATGAAACCTTTGACTCTTATTAATATCACCCGTATCATTCTCCTTAAGCCATTTAACTTCAGGTTGGGGTTTTCCTTTGAGCCCAGCTTCAATTTTAACTGAATCACCAGCCTTTACAACTAGAACACCACTTAACTTTACATCAAGCACTGGTTCCAATATTTCTTCTTTAACAAGTATTTCGGGTGTTGTCACCCAATTACTTTCACCTCCTTCATTCTTAGTTTGAACTCTGAACTGGTATATTTGGTTTTCAATGCATCTGTCAACCATAAAAAATGTTTCCTTAATTGCACCCTTGTGCAGTCTTTCCCATTCTTCGGCTTCATTGGGTTTTCTTTCCACATGGTAACCAAGGTTGCGGCTGCCACCATCATAATCTGGTTTTTTCCATTTAAGGAAGACAAAAGTATTGCCAATATCAGTGATGTGAAGATTCTCTGGCTCACCAGGTTTCTCAACTGGATCGACTGCAAGAATTGCTGTTTTTGTCTCAGTTGGAGGTCCAGGACCACATTTATTTTCTGCTCTAACACGGAATAAGTATTCACAGTTTTCCACAAGTGGTGCCTTAACAAGGCGTTTAGTGCAATCAGAAGAGACCACTGACCAACCTCTTTGGCTAGGTTGACGGCAGTCAATAATAAAATTGGTAATTTCTGTGCCTCCATTGTCTTCGGGATTCTCCCATGACACCATGCAAGAGTCTTTTGTCACATAAGTCGTCTTCAGATTCTGACACTGGCCAGGTATGTCAAGAACATTCACTACAATAGTAGCTTGTGCTTGGCCACTGCTGTTTTTTGCTTGAATGGCATATTTCCCATAATCTTCCCTACTTGCATCTTGAATAATTAGTTCCACTAGAGGAAAATTGTTCTTAATCTCAGTCCGCTTATCTCTGCCTAATACCCTTGCATCCTTGGTCCAGATAATTTCTGGATCAGGCCTTCCTTTAACACGTGTAATAAGGTTAATATACTGGCCTGCTCTCACTGTCAGCAGGTCACGACAAGCAGCATCCACATAGATTTCTGGAGGAACAAGGATGTCTTTGGCAATGACTGTCTCAGAGAGCTCTCTTGGCTCTCCTTCTCCAATCTTATTAGAGGCTCTTACACGGAATCTGTATTCTGTCCCTTCAATTAACCCTGGGACTCTAAAGGCACACTGCTTTATGGGAGCATCCTTATTAATTTTGTCCCATTGTGAACTGCGGGATTTCTGACATTCAATAAAATAGCCTAAGACAGGACTTCCTCCATCTCTTGTAGGTTTAGTCCAGACTAAATCTGCATAGGACTTGCTCCAGTCCTTGAGTTTGAGGTTTCCTGGAGGTCCTGGAGGTGTAATTGGACGTTGAGCCTTAATAGGATCTGAAACAGCAGAAGGTTCACTGATGCCAGCAATGTTTTCGGCAAAGATTCTAAACTCATAAGTGTTGCCCTCAAAAAGCCCAGATGCCCTGTATCTGACATCCAAGACGGGAGTTTTGTTCACACGAATCCATTTTCCTGTCATTTCTCTGCGTTCAACAATATAGCCACTGACAGGGCTACCACCATCAGTTAGTGGCAGTTCCCATTGAACAGTCACAGCATTTTCTGTGATGTCATAACCAACTGGCTGGCCTGGAGAACCAGGTGGATCAAACATTAGTTTGGCAACAGTTGGTGGACTCTCAAGGGAAGCACCAATACCAATCTTGTTCTCTGCACGAATACGTACTATGTATTCACGGCCCTTTTCCAAACGGGAAACTTTTGCCTTTGTACTTGAGCTTCCTGAACTCACAACTCCCCATGGCTCCCAGGGCTTTTTGGAATCCTTTTTCTCAACAATATAATTAATCAAAGGAGTTCCACCATCATCTTTAGGGGGGCGCCAGTTGATGACCATGTGATCAGGAGTAACCTCAAGGATGTTTACAGGGCCAGTGGGTGCAGCTGGTACGTCTAGAACTGTTACATGTAGAGCAACAGTCTTGCTTCCAGCAGGGTTTGACACTGTGAGAAGATACTCCCCTGTGTCTTTTCTGGTGCACTCCTTTAAGCTGAGGACTGTTGAAGTTTCATCTGTTTCAATGTTAACATTACCTTCCTTTTTTAATTCATTCCCATCACTGACCCACTTTGCAGTAGGGAAAGGAATGCCCTTCATTATTGCAGGGAGAGTGATAGTACTTCCAGACTTTAAAGTGATACCTTCAATTAGCTTCACATCAACTTCAATAGTTGGTGGCACTGAAAAAAAGAAGTTTAATAAGTTTACATATTTTAGACCTTTTCAAGCTTCAAATCTTAAAAACAAAACAACAACATCAAACAAACAATTTTAAAAATCTCACCAAGTTTCCCTTGGCAGACAATTGGTACAGTCGTGTCAGGGCGGCTCAAGCCAATAGCATTTTCTGCTTTGACACGGAATCTGTATGTCTTTCCCTCCTCAAGTCCAGTGACATGGCTCTCAGTTTTACTGACAGTTTTGAAAGTGACCCAGTCTTTGGCTCCTTCAACTTGGTACTCAACTAAGAATGCATTTATTTCACTACCACCTGTGCGGGCTGGCCAGTCCCACTGGAGCCAGACTTCAGTCTTATCTGCATCGACGTGATGCAAGTTCTTTGGTGGACCAGGTGGATCTGAAAATTGACAATTTATGAGAAAAGGAACAATTCAAGATACAAACAACAAGTTCACATTAAAATCTAAAAAACATCTAAATCTAAAAACATTACATTCAATACTCACAGAGAGGGTCAAGAGCCTTAATCGGTTTATTTGTTGAAACGTATTCACTTCTGCCAAACTGGTTTTCAGCTGCAACACGGAACAAATACTGGGTCCCCTCCACCAAATACAGAGCCATTATGCTAGGCTTCTTAGATGTAGCACACACAGGCACCCAGTTTTCAGATGCAACGTCTCTCTTTTCCACCACATAGTTAGCAATGACAGCTCCTCCATCATCCTCTGGCTCTTTCCAGGAAAGATAGGCTGATTCACTTGTCACCTCAGAAATGGTCAGATTTCGGGGCTGGCCAGGTTTATCTAAGTTTTAAAACGCACAAAACAACAGCTGATTTTAAAGATAATTCACACACAAATGATTCCCTAAAGATAGTTATAATGGGCAACTTACCTAGCACGAGTACAGTGCAGGTGACTGTCTGCGATCCAGATGTATTTTCAACTGTCAGTGTATAATTGCCACAATCTGATCGAACACAGCTAAGAACTTCCAGTTTGCTTCCTCCGCTAGTGACCTCAGTTTTAGCTCTGGGAGGAACCTCCTCATCATTTTTCTTCCATGTGACTTTTGGGAATGGCATGCCCTTTATTCCAGCACTGAGGATTATATTTGTTCCAACCATTGCAAGATGGTCTCGAGCCATATTGGCATCAAGGAGTAGTTCAGGGGGCTCTGTTAGGAAGAAAATAAAATGCAAATAAATAAACAAAATAACTATTAAAAATACAAGAATAATTCAATTACATAAATTAAAACTTACCAAGTCTGTCATGAACTTTTACTGATTCCTTGACATACGAAGGTTCGGAATTACCGGCAGCATTTACAACCATTACCCTGAATCTGTATAGCTGTCCATCCTCTAGGTTCATGACTTTGTACTTTGTTTCTTGACATGAATCAGGAGTTTCATTTGCCTTAGTCCATTCTTCCTCACCAACCTTCTGATACTCGACAAGGTAGCCAAAGAGTTTTCCCTTGCCATCATGGCGAGGTGGATGCCAGCTAAGACTTACAGAATTACTGGTCTTGTCAACAGCTTCTGGGAGCACCGGTGGACTTGGGAGCACTGCAAAAATAATGTCAGCCATGATATATTTAATTTATAAAATTGAAGACACAAGTATTAAAATAGCATGATACTCACCAATAGGATCTTTAGCTGTGATGGGCTTGGTTGGCTCACTAGGGTCACCAGTGCCTATTTCATTTTCTGCCATGACCCGAAACTCATATTCACAGCCCTCAATAAGATCCTGCACCCTGAACTGAGTGTCTGGGTAGATGGGTTCCCTTGTGGCACGGGACCATCTTTTTGACGTAGTCTCCTTCTTCTCTAAAATGTAGTTAGTTATGGGCTTGCCACCATCACGAGGTCGGTTCCAAATCACAAGAGCTGAATCATAGTACACCTCCTTGACAACTGGCTGTTCAGGTGCCCCGGGAACTCCTATTAAAAATGATTATTTAGAAGTCAAAAATACCTATTGCATGAAAGATATTTGTAAAAAAATAAGGAAAATCGGAAAAAAATAAAAGGAAAAACTGATACATACTGAAAAGATCTTTGGCTCTCATCTCCTCAGATTCTAGTGGTTCACCAATGCCATACATGTTCTCAGCACAGATTCTCATGACATATTCTCTCCCCTCAATTAATTTGGGAATCTTGCATGTTGTTTTTGTCGAAGCGGATGTCACAGTCATCCATTGATCCCGGTTTGTATCTCTCTTCTCAATAATGTAATTAGAAATACTATATCCGCCATCATCAAGAGGAGGCCTCCAGGAAATGACCATATGATCTCTATGAACTTCTTCAAATACAACTGGCCCTTCTGGAGGCAGCGGACGATCTGGAAATATAGCAATAAAACTGTTTGATTCCAGTATTTAAAAAAAAATAAAAATAGAGAAAAGAAATTCACAAAACCGAAAACGTACCAACAATAGTCACATTGCAGATGCCTTTTCGTGAACCAGTGCTGTTTTCCACAAGCACACAGTATCTTCCACTGTGTTGACGTTTAGCTTTTAGAATAACCAAGCACATTGTGGATAAAGTATTCTTGAACTGGATATGATTATCCACTTTTAGCTCTTCATCATCCCTGGACCATGTAACGGATGGAGCTGGTTTTCCAGTGTAGCGACCTTGGAGAGCAAAAGACTCACCAACGCGTACAATAATCTTGTCACGAAAGTCAAGCTCAATCGTTGGGGGTTCTGAAAATAAAGCCAAACATATATATTGAAATTATTATCATTCTAAGAATTCTGAGTGACTGTTATTCTTACAAATAAATAAATAAAAAAAAGCTTTACCAAGCTCGTCTTTACAGGTGATAGGTTTGGTGCAGAATGAGGCCTTGCCTTGGCCTATTTCATTCACAGCACTGACACGGAATTCAAAAGTGTCACCCTCTTTAAGGCCATCGTAAGTGTATTTTCTTCCCATAAGATTCTCCTTTGTGAGTCGGACAAACTTGTCCTTGCCAATAGGACGGGCCTCCAGAACATACATAGTAACTTCAGAGCCTCCATCATATTTGGGTGGTTTCCAAGTCAAACTTATATAATCCTTTGTGACAGTGGTGACCTCCAGATCCTCAGGACGGTCTGGGGAGGCTGGTTTAGATAAATCAGAATACCATCCGCAATCAAATAATATGGCATAAATAAATATAACTTATTTAATATAACTTAAGTAATAAAATATGGTATTTAATGATGACTTACAAATAGGATCCTTGATGATAATTTCTGAAGTGGTTTGAATGAATGGGCCTATTCCAATCATATTCTCAGCTGCAACTCGGAAGAAATAGGCTTTTCCATTAATCAAACCATGTATGACAGCACTATGTCTGGAAACGGTGTAAGAGACGGCAGTCCAGGCCTTGCGCTCTGCTTCACGTTTCTCAATGATGTAATTAGTAATAGCTGACCCACCATCATTTTCAGGGAAGAACCAGTTAAGTTTGCAGGAGTCACTAGAGAGATTTTCTGTGGTGAATGGTACACCAACTGGGCCAGGGATGTCTGTGGAATAATAAAGCATATATCTTGAACCATATTTTAATTGAATTGCTTTCTTCAGGGTGAATTTAAAAACTGCACAAAGTAAGCTTACCCAACACATCCACAGTAATGGCTCTCTTTTTTTCACCTCCTCCATTCTTAGCTGCCACAGTATAAATGCCTTGATGCATTTTTGTGCATTTCTTTATTACCACACTAGAGCCAGTCGATGTGGTTTCAATAACTGCCTCTTCTGGTAATGCACGATCGTCTTTGTGCCATGTGATCTGAGGTGCAGGCTTGCCTGACACAAAGGCTAAGATTCTGACTACGCCACCAGCTTCAACCACCATCCTCTCCTTTACAGCAGCATCAAGGTCCACTTCAGGGGAAACTAAAAAAAATAAAGCCATACTTAATGCATCAATAATAACTTGTTTAGAAGATGTTAATACTTAACCTTAAACAATTATACTTTATGATATTCACATAAGAAATCCAGATAGTTCAACAAATTAACTTCCCATTCCCTGTCAAAGAATTATCACAAATAAAACACATCATTCTGTCGGCTTACTTATTCTGTCCTTGACTTCAATCACTTCAGAGATATCAGCAGGTTCTCCAACACCCACAGTGTTTAATGCGCTCACTCTAAATCGGTAAAGCCCAAGCTCTTTTAATCCAGTGACCCTTAACTTTGTGCCTCGTACTTCTTTATCTTTAGCCTGAAATTAAAGAAATGTAAATGTTATTTAACCGATATATTCCTTTATGTAGCTTAGAATAAGGTAAATCTTAAGTATATAATAATATTGTATACCTTTTTCCATTCCTCCTGGCCTTCTTCTTTGTATTCAACAATATATCCAAGTATCTTGGAACCACCATCCTTGAGTGGTGGGACCCATTCCACGTCTACTGAAGATTTTGTCCAATCCGCAACTTTTGGAATGGGAGGTCCAGGGACAGCTTTAAGAAAAAAGGTTATATCAGAAACTAATTTCACTACAACGATATAATGAGTTAGAAAAACAATGTTGAACAGAAACCTCTGTTCTTTATACATACACATGGGATCTCTCGCAAAAACGGGTTCAGATGGCATACTTGGGAGCCCACATCCTACTGCATTAATAGGAAGCACACGGAACTGGTACTCAGACCCCTCAATGAGACCAGTTACATTGTGGGACACGCCAAGAGGCATGACCCGGACAGGATCACGGGTCACTCTGTTCCACCGCTTGGCTGTTGTCTCTTTGCGCTCTAGCCAATAGCCAGTGATGGGTGTTCCACCATCCTTGTCTGGTTCTTCCCAGTTAACTGTCATGGATTCATGAGTCACACTTGAAATAGTTGGCTTTTCACACTGACCAGGGACCGCTTTAAAAAGGAACAAAAAAGCAAAAAAAACTTAATAAATGTCTTTATTACATTTTAAAAACAAAAACATTATCTTCCATCTAGCTACCAGTAAACTTACAGAAAAGATCCCTGGCTTTCTCGGGTTCACTATCGAGGGGATCACCAACTCCATATTTGTTTTGAGCCATGACACGGAACACATATTCATGGCCCTTCATCAGGTTCTCTACAGTATATATGCGTTCTTTTGGTTCATTGGTGACATGTATCCATGTCTTCCGGTTGGCCACGCGTTTCTCAATGATGTAGTTAGTGACTTTTGAACCCCCATCATCTTTTGGAGGAAGCCAGGATAGGGTAATCTTCTCAGCACAGACTTCCTCAAACTTAATTGGCGCAGAAGGTGGCCCGGGTCGTCCTGGAAAAAATGCAGTAACACTATTCTTTTAAATAAGGTACATTATTATTAAGATTTAAGAAAGGCTATACAAAAATGGATCACTAAGTACATTGAGTCTTATTAAGAACTGTTGTACTGAAACACTTTACCTAGGACATTGAGCCTCATTTCCTTAGAGGCTTTTCCCAGACTGTTGCTGGCTATAATTGTGTATAGACCAGTATCTTCTCTCTTTCCTTGTTGAATTAGCAAAGTGCACATGTTATCAGATACCAGCTTGTTGATGTGCTCATCATAGTGCACATCAACTTTGTTATCAGCCTTGTGGGGCGGGGCCTTCTGCCAGGTAATGGTAGGGAATGGACAGCCCCTTATTTTAGCAACGATGCTAATGTCAGTGCCTTGCTCGACCTCCAAGAATTCATCTAAGTGAATAGTAGGTGCACCTTAAAGGAAAAAAAATAATAAACATGATTTGTGCACCACTTTATTTGCCATCAAACCATAATAAAAAAATAAAAAAAATGATTTCAACAATTGAAACATTTTTATTTACATACAGGTCTGGTCTTTAATAGTGACCGGCCCAGCAGTAGAGGATGGTTTGCCGGCACCAGCATCGTTGACAGCCTTCACACGGAACTCATACTCTGCATCTTTGTTGAGGTCTTCAACCTTGAAAGTGGTCTCCTCGACATCACGCCTGTTGCATTGTCTCCAGGACTCCTTCTGTGTCCCACTGGTGTCCCAGTAAAGGCGTTCAATGATGTAGTTTGTTACAGGAGCTCCACCATCGTTTTTAGGTGGATTCCAAGTTAGAGTCACTGTGCTCTTAGTCACAAGTTTAATCTTAACCCTTGTAGGAGGGTCAGGAGGATCTAAATAAAAAAGATATTCTAATGACTTGATTTTTCCTAGCTAAACATGTTGTAGTATAATATAACAAGAATTAAAATATAACTTACAAATGGGCTCCCTGGCCGTTGTTCTCTGAATGGTCACAATGTGTGGTCCCAGCCCTAAACTATTCTCAGCACGAATGCGGAACAGGTAATCCTGCCCTTCACTGAGGTCAGGTACAACAAAGGATTGAGCACCACATGCTGGGTTGACCTTCGTCCATGCTTTTCCTTCAACTGTCTTCTTCTCAATAAAGTAACTCTTGATTCTCTCACCACCATCATTATCAGGAGGCTTCCATGAAAGTCGACATGAGCTTCTAGTTATGTCAGTGATTTTGAGGTCTTTTGGAGGCCCCGGTAAATCTAAAAATACCATTCACAATTACTTGCTGAAACAGGAAATCAAAATGTAGTTTTCATTTTACTCACATTTGAACTCACTTACCAATAACATTGACCCTGACTTTAACAATTTTCTGTCCAGCCTTGTTTTCAGCTGTGATGATATATCTACCAGTATGGTTTGTTTTACATTCAGGGATTATAACAGTTGACGTTGTATCACTAGTTTGAATCTAAAAAGACAAGAAAATGTCATTAATTCACTTATACTATGAATGCAATGAAATTATAAGTATAATTATGTAATTGTACAGAATTAAGAGATGTGAGTACCATTACCTGTGAGTCCACAGGGAGGCTATGAAGATCATCCTTCTTTTCAGTCACTGCTGCTCCATCAAACTCCCATTTAACCTTTGGAGTAGGGCGTCCTTTAATAGTTGTAGGGATCGTAATTGTAGAAGAGGCCCGACATGACAAGAGTTGATGAGCACTGACATTCACAGAAATGACTGGGTCCTCTGTGAAGGTGATGGGGAAAAAAAAACCAACAACATTATGAAAAAATACTTTTCAACAATGCTGTTTTGATCATGTGGGCACAGTTTAGAGTGATCACCTAGGATTTCCTTGACAAGAACTTCAGACGTTCTGGAGCTGGGTTCAGACTCGCCAGCTGCATTGACTGCAATAACTCTAAACCTGCATTTTGTCATTTCTTGGAGATCTGGCACGGTGAACTGAGTTGTCGGATGTGGCTTCTCTGGCTCGTTAACCCTCTTCCACTCTGATGTGCCCTCATCCTGAATCTCAATTATATAGCCTTTGATTGGGCTGCCACCATCTTTTTCTGGTGGAGACCAGGCGAGAGTCACGCTATTATTAGTTTTATCTGCAACCTCTGGGCTTGATGGCACTCCAGGAGGGTCTGAAGAATCAAGCAAACAATTTTTAAAATTTATTTATTACATCAGCAATTTTTTTGGTAATAATCATAAGTATTCTTTAGTTATTAATAATTAATTTATTAATATGATTAAAGCTATTATTTAGGGTATATGAGGTAGATGCTTTTTTTACAGGCTGTACTGTATACTTACTGTGTGAATCAATTGCAAATGCACATTCCGTTGCTTCACTTGGGGGACCGACACCAGCAGCATTGCTGGCCATCACACGGAACTGGTACTCAGAACCCTCATTAAGGCGAAGTACATTAAATTCAAGGCCTTTTACTGCTGGTTTGGTCACAGGAGCCCTGTTGACACGATTCCAATAGACAGCTCCTCGTTCTCTCTTCTCAAGCCAGTAGCCTGAGATGGTGGACCCACCGTTGTCCAAGGGAGGTTCCCAGGTAACAAGCATGGAGCTGCTAGTGTGCTTTACTATCTTTGGCTTTCTTGGTGGACCAGGGAGCCCGAATGGATCCTTGAGAGCAACTTTCTCTGATTCACAGCCATCACTTAGTCCATATTTGCTCTCTGCTCTGATTCTGAACTGGTAAACGCCATTGGTTTCTAGTTTCCACACCTTGATAAGGAGAAATTTGATGCAAGCGTATTGCGCAATTATTTAATTTTTTAAAACCTATTTAAATATAATTTAATAAATCACTAATCACAGTGAGACTTACCCCATATCTCCTGTCAATAATGCAGCTAGTAAGCTCCTCCCAATCTGATTTCTTCTTACTAGCATCCTTTTTATCAATGATGTAGTTTGTAATTTCAATTCCGCCATTATCTTCAGGTGCATCCCAGGTTAGATAGCAAGATTCAGCTTTGATGTCAGAAACCACAATGTTTCGGGGAGGTAGTGGACGGTCTGTAAAACCCATGAAAAACCGCATAAATACTACTTGAAACACTTGATGGTGGTGAAATTCCCAAAAATTTCCAACACGCACCTAATATTTCAACCCGTATGTTGTAATTAGCAGATCCATGATGGTTGTAGGCTGTAACTGTGTAGATGCCTTTGTCATGTCTTAAGGTTTCAGGGATGCTTAGCTTGGTGATAGCTTTTGTTCTGTGGGTTTCCTCTATCTTAATCAAAAGAGTTTCAGTAGATGTCTCAATTACAACCCCATCTTTTGACCATTCAATCTTTGGCATCGGGAGGGCTGTAACCTCAGCAGGGATTTCAATGGCTTCTCCCTTCTTGACAACTATAGAATTTCCTTTGAACTGCTTCAACAAGGCAATTTTTGGGGCAGCTAGATTAAAGAGAGGATTAGATAGTTAATTTAAAGGATTCATCTTAGATAGATCAATTATATACTAAAATTTTTATTACTCTACTGAAAATAAAATACATTTAGAAATACAACAGACCTTCATCATCTTGGATGATAACACTCAATTCGACTGACGGCTCTCCTTCCCCAACCTCATTCACTGCCTTCACACGGAAGTCATACATATGATGTTCTGAGAGGTTCTCTATTGTCAAAATATTTTCTCTGCTGATCTGTTGGTTTGCAACCTCAAATTCACTTCCATCTTGTCTCTTTTTCTCTACATAGTAGCCACGAATGGGGCTTCCTCCATCACTGCGCGGGGGTGTCCAGGTCAAGGTAATGGATGATTTAGTCCTTTCAGTGTAGTGGAGTCTCTCAGGGGCAGACGGTGTACCTTTTATTAAGAAATAAATTAAATAAAATTACTATTACAATACGGTTTGATTGAAATAATGTAATAGTATCATTTTGGCACCAACAGTTAGTCACTTTTTCAATATCCAAATTAGCACAACGATTTATTTTTAAAGTGTAATATTTAGTCAAAATTACAGGCACAGCAGCCATGGAGAAACAAATGGAGCCACAAGTGGTTCCTCCAACACACACGCCACCCAATCGTTTGCAATTAAAAACACTGCAGCCCTGTACAGGTGGATCAACACAGACTGGAGGATAGACACAACCACCTGACAGAGACGGAAAATGGCATGATGTAGATTCAAACTAGCAAACCTGAATCAAATGACTCAGTTTGTGCTCTAGCGAGAACCTTTAGCTTGAGAGCCTCAATATAGTTTTAATACAGTTTTCAGGTTACCTTTTGGATCTACTGATAGAATAGGTCCTAGATCAACTGGGGGGCCACAGCCGTATTTGTTCTTTGCCACAACATGAAACATGTACTCCTCGCCTTCAAGAAGACCCACAATTTCACATTTACATGACGTGGTCTCAATAGGCTGTCGCCAGGTTTGCATCTTTGCATCCTTCCTTTCAACGATGAAGCCAATGATTTCACTTCCTCCATTATCGGCAGGGTAGGACCAGTTCAGTATCATCATTCTTTTTGTCACAACAACAGGCTTTAAATCAAGCACAGGACCAGGAATATCTGGTAGAAATAAGGAATAGTATGAGATGCAAACCATTGAAATTGTATTTACTGGATATTAAAATAGTATTTAAAAATAGATATCAGTTTCCCTCTTTCTTCTACTTACCCATAACATCCACTCTTGTTAAAGCAGTTTTGGTTCCACTGTTGTTTGACCCAGTGACTTGGTACTTGCCATGGTCAGTCCTCAATGCATTCTTGATAGTGAGAATGCTGTTATTTCCTACCGTTTCTATAAGAACACGCTCATTATCAGGCTCGCCCTCATCCTTTGTCCACTTTACCTCCGGCTGAGGCCTGCCAGTCACATGGACAATTAGTTTCAGTGTTTCCCCAGCTCTGATAACGACTCCGTTCTGTACTGAGACATCATACTCAACTATTGGAGCCTCTGTAAACGGGAGAAAAAAATACTCACTGAGTTCAAAGTTCAAAACCTATGCTGTAAGCATCTAAATGGGCTCTGAGGATGGGTCACCTTGAGGTTCCTTCACTGTGACAGGCTCAGTCAGGCCAGGTGCTCCTTCTCCAGCATCATTCACAGCGAGCACGCGAACAATATAATCAGCCCCCTCATTAAGTCTAGTTATGGTAAACTTCCGGTCCTTGCACAGCCTCTCAGTGGAGCGGGACCATTCTTTTTCTCCTGCCAGAACCTTCTCAACATGGTACCCAACAATATCACCGCCTCCATTGTACAGGGGAGGATCCCAAGCCACATCGACAGAGCTATTGGTAGTGTCAACAATCCTTGGAACAGGTGGACCAGGTGGCACTGCAGAAAAAAAGAGGAGGTATCTATAATGTGCACTGGAATTTTTCTTACTTAATAGGAGATTTAGTGGAATAATTTTTTTTTTTACTTACAAATGGGATCTTGCGCAACCTGAGGTTCAGATGGGACGCTAAAGTTTCCAGGCCCGGCCAGGTTCTCAGCACAGACTCTGAAGATATAGTTCAGGCCTTCCATTAGACCCTGAGCTTTCACTTCAAGTGAGTTGAGCAGGTTGCTGTTCACTCTGGTCCAGTATTTGCTGCTAATTTCTCGCCTCTCTATCCAATAACCTAATATGGGACTACCATTGTCTTTTGGCTCATGCCAAGTGACCACCATGCTGTTGGCTGAAGTTTCCCCAATTTTAGGCATGTTGGGAGCCTCAGGTGGATCTTAGAAAGAAAAAAATTAAAAGAAATAATTTAAGTAATTATTTTATTTTGTTTATTAAAATTACAGGTTTGAGAAATTATTACTCTGTGTAGTAAACCACTACTACTACTACTACTACTACTCCTAATAATAATAATAATAATAATAATAATAATAATAATACAGCTAGTACAAAGTTTGTGAAACATAATACTTATGCATGAAACATATCATATTTACTAGCATTACATGCAAAGAGTACACACTAACACTCATAAAGGGTAATTTCTTTTGAATTGTCTCACCAAATTCATTCTTAGCCACCAGAGGAGCTGAGTAACATGGAAACCCACAGCCAAACTTGTTCTCAGCTGTTGTACGAAAGACATACTCCTTTCCTTCAATCAGTTTTGTCACTGGATATGCACAACCCTTTAATGTTGAGGTCACAGTGACCCATCCAGTTTCGTCTTTGGTGCTGTCCTTTTTCTCAAGGATGTAGCCTAAGATTTCGCTGCCACCATTGTCCACAGGTGGGTCCCACTTACAGATTACAGAGGTGTTCCTGATTTCTTCAAAGGTGAAATTAACTGGCGATCCAGGTTTATCTGAAATAAAAATAATAAAAAAAAAATTATATATATATGTATATATATATATACATATACTTGTATGTATCAATGAAGCGGGCCAAGCAGCCAAATGCAAAGGGTTCAACATCATGAGACTGTTCAAATGTGTTGCGCAGTATGCATGTATACATACATACCAAGTTTTTTGTCGATATTTCTGTTGGTAACGTTTTCTTATTGCACACCAATGCTTTGTAATATAGCAAACTTCTAAAAAGGAGCATCCTAAGAACTCATTATTGAGTAACATGTCCATTTATCAAAAAGTTTAGGAGTTGTTTAAATGCTGCTTAACACATAACATTCCAATAATACATTATTAATAAATTATTAAAACAATCATATTTTTTTTCACGTATAAACATAAAATCGGGGACATGTTTGACAATATGGTGTCTTTCATGTTTATCAAGCATTGTCTTGATATTCCCATCAGTAATTTGCATATTATGCACAAATACAGTAAATTGATTGGTCTACTGCAGACGGAAAAGGAGATGTCTTTTAATTGTGTTTAAGAAAAAAAATTAAACTGGCGGAGAGTCAAACATGATGGATTTATATTGTCCATAGGTATGAAGTTTAGTGACTTCATACCTATGAAGTCAAATGGGTCAAGAGTTCTATGCTTTTAAATTTTTTTATTTTTTATTGTTTGCTATAGCACAAGGTTTGCAGGTACTTCTAGGTAAAATCCTGCTAAATGTTTGGAGTAACAATCTATTATTAATAATAACAACAACAACAAATAAAATTGGGTGTCTATGCACAGTATTGCTTGGCCCCCTGATTTAATTACAATAAAAATCAGAACAAATACAACAGGGTGCTTACAAATGGTAGTGCTTGTTATAAGACCCTAATTATAAGAGTATGTGATACACTTATAGCATGTATCTGTAGTGATGCACTGTGTGACACCTTATCCTTATCCTGTGGAATAATGCATGTGCATTATTCCACAGTGGCCTTGTGTCTCTTCATAAGATTGTTAGTTAAGTGAATAAACTTAAGTGTGAAATTTATCTTACCGAGTACATTGACCTCACAAGAGGCTATTGCAGAGCCATGGGGATTCTCTGCCTTGATTGTGAATGTTCCGTAGTCACTCCTAACTGAGTCACGGACCATTACACTGATCTGGGACTTGCTGCTGAGGTCAAAGGAGAGGCGCTCAGGGAGGGGAGGGTGGTAGGGCACCTCAGGCTCAGGGGGAGCATTCTTATCCTTTTTCTTCTTCTTTACAATTGGCTTGTCATCCTTCTTCGTAATCACCCCTGGTTTAATGACTTCATCATTCCTGAGCCACGTCAAAGTTGGGTATGGAGATCCAGAGATTTGGGCATCTAACCTGATCTCCTCACCAGTTCTGACGCTAAGGCCGAAGCGCAGACTTCCAACGAGGTTGACCTTGGGTGGATCTGAACACAAAGTGTATATACATGTCAAATAATGTCACATATCAAAGGACTTGACTGAAAAATTGAAGCGGAGGTGGTGTATCTTTATCGCCTACCGACAGGGTCAGCAGCTTTGACCAGGGGCGTGCTGAAGGAAGGATCGCTGACCCCGCAGGCATTTTCAGAACGAACTCTGAACTGGTACTCCTTCCCTTCTGTCAGACCATTCAAGGTATAGGACAAACCTAGCACTACAGACTCATTACACCTCTCAAACCTGTCGCCATCCTTCTCAATCTTTTCAAGAACATATCCTGTAATGGTGCAACCACCATCAAACTCTGGTGGTTTCCAAGTTAAGGTCACAGATGAAGAAGTTGGATTGTGAGCCACAACCTCAAGGGGTGGATCAGGGCATTCTGAAAGATTTTAAAATAATAAATAAATATATTTTTTTATATTTCATTCATTCTAAAAGATTTGATTCTGTGTAGAAGGACTACTCACTCTTCTGATCCTCTGTAATCACAGGGTTGCTGATCTCAGCATACTCCCCACCACCAATCTTGTTGACAGCCTTGACCCGGAAATAGTACTCTCCATTGACCTGCAAATCTTTGACAGTCCAGCTTACTTGGTTCTCTCCTGACATCACAGGCATGTAAGTTTTCTTGCTGGCCTCTCTGCGCTCCAATATATAGTGGAGAATGGGGCTGCCACCGTCACTGTCTGGAGGTGTCCATGAAATTTTGCAGGAATTCTTAGTTACTTCGCTGGCAACTATCTCCTTGCATTTTCCAGGTAATCCTGCCAATTAAAAATAAGAAAATACATATGTAATTATATGAAACAGATATAATATAATAGTTTAAATATTTTTTTTTTTATTTGTTTTTTTTTTTTCCCATGATGAATGCAAGTTGTAACATACAGTGTCTCTGAAATGAAAATTTAATCAGTGAGCAAATTGAATCAAGATTAAAGTATTTCATGTTTATTGTTCACACATTGTTTTATGAATAATGCCAGCAGTGTAGCATACTGGTGATAATATCGTGCTGTAAAATGTATAAGCCATGTAAAGCCCACTAAAACTGGATTTGTAATGTGTGAAAAATATTTCCAGTGATGTAAAGCACATTGCATACAAGCAGGGAAAAATAATCAGAAAAGGCAGACAGCTCAAGTGACCATGAAGCAATACTATTTATGATGATAACTGATGATAAAGTGAATGAAAAAAACAATATTAGAAGCACCCCAAAAGACGTACTTGAAGTGTATTACAGAGTGATCCAGAAGAAAATTGACAATTACTTCAGAAAACTTCCATATAAAAACAGTACAGTTTCTGGAAGTTTTAGGACTATATCTGCAATTCCTTGCCATATGCTGTAATGGTCTTAATAATACATGTAACAGAAAAAGGTTAGATCAACATGATGACTGGTAGGTGTGAAAACATTTGTCTACTTTGAGGGTTATGATGGGCATTTAAAACATTCGTCATACGAAAGAATGAAACTCATTTATTTTCCAGAATTGACCGAGCAGCATTATATGCTGGCACAGTAACATTTGTTAAGCGAAAATAACACTTAGTTAAGTTAATATTAAGCCTTTGTGTAGTGCAATGTTCATAAATTCCTTTGGATTAGAGCAT
This sequence comes from Hiodon alosoides, assembly GCA_025775065.1. NCBI lineage: Eukaryota > Metazoa > Chordata > Actinopteri > Hiodontiformes > Hiodontidae > Hiodon > Hiodon alosoides. The sequence continues at coordinate 577,221 of JAOYSI010000027.1, read as the reverse complement.
CTGCCAAGAAATGGAAATGGCAGAAACCAAGATCTCACTATAACAGTAGCATAGAGTAAAATAAACTCTTGATTTCAGTAATATTATAAAAATATGAAAACAAATACATTGAAAGTACTACATTTGCATTATTTGTGATACAGGGTATTGTATCACATACCCCCCTGCCCCAGTCACAGACCCTGACTAATAAAATTCAAAGGGAATAAGTCAAGGAAACATACCAATCACTTTAATGTTGATTATTCCAGTGACTGATCCAAGCTTGTTCTCCAGAGTGACAGTGTATACACCGCTATCAGCGTGAACACATTTGCTAATATCTATGCGAACAGCAGCAAGTTCACAGCTCAAAGTAAGTCTTTCGTCAGCTTTTAGCTCAGTTCCATCTTTTTTCCAGGAGGCAGTTGGTGTTGGTATAGCTCTGAATGAGAGGGGAAACTGCAACGTCTCCCCCTCAACCACCACAATATCTTGGGTCAACAGATCAATTGTAGGGGTGCCTTTAGGAGAGTAACAGGTTAAGATTAAGAGAATATTTTGTTTTCAGAAATATTTTGTCAGAGGCTATCAGTGAAAAGGAATGAAAACTGCTTACAGTCTGGATCCTTGGCAAAGACATTCTCAGAAATTGCAGAAGGGTCGCTGACTCCAACAGCATTGATGGCACGAACTCTCATCACATATTGTTTCTCTGGAATCACGCCATCCTCCACTCTGTAGTGGAGTTCTTTGATGGGACGGGAGTTAACCCTTATCCACTTCTCAATGCCAGCTTCTGATAGCTCAGCATGATAGCCCAGGATGGGGCAGCCACCGTTTTTCTCAGATAGCCTCCAGGAAATGGAGATGTGGTGTCTGCTGGCATCAGTGATTTTCAGGTCCAGAGGAGGAGATGGTGCACCTGTGCAATTATTATACAATGTTCAGTACTAAATACTTAATTTAACATTATGTTAAAGATGGTAAAATAAAGTTAAATGTACTTGTTGAGTCCTCTATGGTAAGGACGTCAGTAGGTTCACTTGGCTGTCCAACGCCGGCTTCATTCTCAGCACAGACATGAAACTGCACCTCAGTCCCCTCAGCAACATCTGTCACTTGGTAGGTCTGTTCAGTCCCAGAGGTCTTTCCAGCCTTCACCCAACGTGTTGCCAACTTCTCTTTCTTCTCAATGACATATCTATCAGAAAAGTGGTGCAAATTTAAAAATATTTCAAAGTCTGTTTTTTAAAATGATTAAATCAGACTTAACAAGTATGAACATCTTAATTGTATGTAATTGACATACTTAACAATAGGTTTACCACCATCATCCTTTGGAGCTTCCCATTTCAGGTCAACATGTCGCTTTGTCACCTCCAGCATAGTTAAGGCATATGGTGATCCAGGAGTAGCTGTATAGATGACAGAGAGATATACTGAAAAACACTGCCTGATATCAGCATTTTTTATACGGGTTAAAGTACGGGCTTACTGAAAGTGTCTTTGGCCATCACAGAGTCTTCCAGTTCACAGTATTCACTCTGTCCAACTGTATTCTCAGCAGCCACTCGGAATACATAAAGGGTACCCTCATTCAGTGGAGTGACTGTGTATTTGGTGTCCTTCACTGTGGTGTCTACCACCTGCCAGGCTTTACGCTTCACGTCTCTCTTTTCTACTACATAATTGGTGAGGGGGGAGCCACCGTCTTTGTCTGGGGCTGCCCACTTTAACTCAGCATTTATCTTGGTGATGTTCACAACCTCAAGCCAGCGTGGACATGAAGGGGCATCTGTCGAACAACATCACAACAGACATTAAAAACTTACAATCAAGAGAATAGCAATGGTTAGGATACTCAGCTCAATAACTTACAAAGTCGATCCTTGCAAATCACAGGGTCACTGGGGTCACTGGATTCACTCTCTCCAATGATGTTAATAGCTCTGACCCGAAAGGAGTACTCTTGCTTCTCCATTAGTCCTTGAAGGAAGTGCTCGGTCATCGGCACCCCCTCGGCCACTCGGACCCACTCTTCGGTTCCACTCTTAAGCAACTCGATAACATAGGAATCAATTTTGGCCCCACCATCATGCTCAGGCTTAGTCCATTGCAGCAAGGCAGAAGTCTTAGCAATATCTTTGATAAAAGGTTTCCCAGGAGCCCAAGGTGGATCTGTAATGATAATAAAGATTACTTTAGTTTTACTCACACTAATCACAGAGGCAAAGAGTCTCCAAACTTCAGACATCATATGAAACACATTTAATATTACTAAGTAAACATTTCCTACTTACCAATTGGATCTTTAACCAAGATTTGGTCTGTCTCCTTGCTTGGTTTGCCAGTTCCAGCAAGATTCTCAGCCAAGATCCGGAACTTGTACTTCTTTTTTGTGGGCAGTCCTTTCACTCTGCAAAATTTTTTTTACCTAGCTATAACAACGGTATAGTCTCCTAGCCATTTAACACCATCCACAAAATGTCTACATTTCTTACCTGAAAGTGATGTCTGTGATTGGCAGTTTGTTGCATCTGATCCATTTTTCAGTCTCTGAGTCAAACCTCTCAATCCAGTATCCAGTAATGGGGCTCCCTCCATCCTCATCTGGTTCATACCATGTCATTGTCAAAGAATCTTTTGCAATATCAGAGGCTTCCAGCCTAGTTGGGGCACCAGGGGTGTCTGAAAAATAATGGTATTATTAACGACTAATGGAAACAGGACAGTAAATAGACTTTTCTGATTTACTAAAATACACTGTATCTGTAAATGCTTTCTTTTTCAATTGCATACCAAAAGAATACTTTGCAACAATGGGTACGTGCTCTGTAGGGACACCAATGCCATATTGGTTCTCAGCAAACACTCTGAAGGTGTATTCCTTCAGAGCCACCAGACTGCGGGCCATGAAGGTGGTCTGCTTGATGGTAGAGGAGAGTTTATGCCACTTGTCGCAGTCAGCAGCCTTTCTCTCCACAATGTAGTTGGTGACAACAGAGCCACCATCATCTCTAGGAGGGTTCCAGGCCAGGAAACATGACTCATTTGTGATGTCTGAGATATCAAAAGCAGCTGGAGGACCAGGTTTATCTGTCAGGGTGATTCGACAAGAAATTTGATTAAAAATGGAAGCTACCAGTTTTGTATGGAAAAAAATAATCAATGAATTTTCAACAGTGAAGTAACAGGATAAATACCATACCAAGAATGTTAACATCAACTGTTGCAGTAGCACGACCACTACTATTAACAGCCTCGATGATGTAAGTTGCTGTATCTTCCCTTGTGGTTTTGGCTATAGACACTTTTGAATGATTGAGCTTAGTCTCAATTGACACTCTGTCGTCTGGTTTTAGGACAAGGTCAGCCTTAGTCCAGGTGACTTTGGGATCTGGTTTTCCAAGCACTTCAGCTGACAACTCAATCTTGGCTCCACCACGAATGGTCAACCCAGCCAGCAGTTTAACATCCAGCTGGATTACTGGAGCTTCTGTTGGTTCAAATAGAAACTGGGTCAGCTCTTTCTAGCGACAACATATTTTGAAATGTATCTATCAATTTCCGTTGCACATGCTCTTAATGAATATTAATTTAATAATTTTAAGATTTTCCATTAAGACTAAGTATCCAGCTATGGAAACAAAAGCATTGCAACTGTACCAATTTAGATGCTGTCCAACATGATAGTGATAATTCAGAGGACTGCCAACACTCAAAAGCAACTACTTTGGTTTACAGTTTTATAATTATGGACACTTTAAACCAGAGAATGTAGAAAAAAAAACTTAGTACCTTTAGGATCCACGGCCAGGATCTCATCTGTAGCCCTGCAGGGTTTGCTTGCTCCCAAGTTGTTCATGGCTCTGACGCGATAGGCATACCACTGTCCCTCTTTGAGGTCAGTCACCTGGAATCTGAGGGGAGATTTCAGCTCTGTAGCTAAAGGGACCTGTATATTCCCTATTGCCAAATTGATAACACTATACTACAGGTTTCAGAATATTTCATTTATATTTGTACTCTAAACCACAGAGTACAGGACTAAGAACAATATAGAAGGAGTATTGTTATTTAACTAATTTAAATAGGGCATGCCTGGGCATGTCTTGCTTCTTTCTTTACATACTGCCCTGAACTGGGTGTAAAACAGAACAGATCTAGTTGAGCAGACACCGCAATCTCAACTCCAAGGAACAAATGACTAACTGGCATGGCACATCATACATCAATCAGGACAGACTCTGCCCGGAACCTTGTAAGTGTGCATCAATGACTGATTGTAAGTACACATTTGGTTGGTGTGTATAGATAATTCTTAAGTAAATGCAGGAAGTATTTATCTTGATGATATACGTATACCGGGAGGTAGTTTGCAATACTGTTTCTGCTCTGAGAAAACTGATAATATTTTAGGTATAAATGTTCATGTCATAAAATTGTTTATGCATGTCGATTTAGCTGCTAAAGTGTGTATTTGTCTGGTGCCTATTTTGAATGCTGGCAAGATGGACACCAGCCACGTCTTCATTCCTTAATATGGAGTATTTCCACTTCCATGGGCAATTATTGGATTTCACATCTGGGTTCCCATGGCTACCACAACAAACAATATGGTAGCCCCCATAGTCCAGCATTAAATATGGTGGGCCTCCCCTACATATATATAAATATATAGGTGATATACACCGATCAGCCGTAACATTATGACCACCTGCCTAATATTGTGTAGGTCCCCCTTTTGGTGCCAAAACAGCCCTGACTGGTCGAGGCTTGGATTCCAGTAGACCTCTGAAAGTGTGCTGTGGTATATGGCACTAAGACGTTAGCAGCAGATCCTTTAAGTCCTGTAAGTTGCGAGGTGGAGCCTCCAAGGATCGGACTTGTTTGTCCAGCACATCCCACAGATGCTCGATCTGGGGAATTTGGAGGCCAAGTCAACACCTTCAACTCGTTCCTCAAATCATTCCTGAACCATTTTTGCTTTGTGGCAGGGCACATTATCCTGCTGAAAGAGGCCAATGCCATCAGGTAATACCATTGCCATGTAAGGGTGGTGGTACGTGTCAAAGTAACATCCACATGAATGGCAGGACCCAAGGTTTCCCAGCAGAACATTGCCCAAAGCATCACACTGCCTCCGCCAGCTTGCCTTCTTCCCATAGTTCATCCTGGTGCCATGTGTTCTCCTGGTAAGCAACGCACACGCACCCGGCCATTCATCCTTGGACCACTTTTGATAGGTACTGACCACTGCAGACCAGGAACACCCCACAGGAGCTGCAGTTCTGGAGATGCTCTGACCCAGTCGTCTAGCCATCACAATTTGGCCCTTGTCAAAGTCGCTCGGATCCTTACGCTTGCCCATTTTTCCTACTTCTAACACATCAACTTTGCTGCCTAATATATCCCACCCACTGACAGGTGCCATTATAACGAAATTATCAGTGTTATTCACTTCACCTCTCAATGGTCAACATGTTACATCTTGTTTTTTCTAGAACAATTTTTACTACCACACCTTTCCCCTTTCTCACCACCTATCCCCACCTACAATAAACTCTTTTGTAACAGAAACTTCCTTGTTCGCTCAGATCAACGATCAATGGCGACAGCCAACCAACCTTAGCCAGCATAAACACTTCTAAAAATAAGTGAAAAAATATCTTTTTAATATCTTTTAAATAACCTTTAAAAATATTTTGTGAATAAAGTGAGTACACAAGAATTCTGCACAATATTTTTACAACAAATAAACCTGTTGTCTCTCATTCTCAACCTTTTGCTCTGCAAATGTATTTTAAAATGTTGGTGTGTATCAAAATGTGTTTAAAATGTGTTACATATATTGCAAGTATTGCCCTTGAATCTCTTATATTATGTGAAATAATCAAGAAGGAAACAAAAAAATACAGAGAGGAATAATAATAGTATAAGTATAAAATCACCCTAATTAATCCTTTATGAACGGCTGTACCTCCCTGCCTAACACACCCAGCTCTAAGACATCTTCATCTTGGTCACTGGCATCACCATCACATCCAGGCAACTCATTCAGAGCGCATGGTCTTTAACCAACCAAAAATCACCACTACACTTCTCATCAAGCTTCACTGGCTCACTAGCTTCACAATATCCTCATACTCACCTACCATGCGACCAATGGATCAACCCAAGGTTACCTCTGTGGACTCACCTCACACTACATCCCAGACCCCTGTGATCTACCACTGCAGGATACCTAGTGATCCCCTTTCGCAGAACCAACCGTCTCCCCAACTCTTCCACTACCTTGCACCCAAGTGGTGGAACAACCTGCCTGTTGCAGTCATCCAAGTCTTTCGAAAGAGACTAGAAACTTACCTTCTCAAACTGCATCTCCTCTCAGATCCTCTCACCATAAACCCTATACACTTTATTAAACCTATGATCTACTCTCTCCCAAAAACATGTGGTTGTTAATTATACCGATTATACTATAATGGTAGTTGGGTATTTTTAACTAACGCTTCAATTAAGTGATCTTTTGTGTAGTTTGGTTTTGAACAGCTTTTTCATTGTACCTATACTGCTCTGCAGTAGTTATAAAGTAGTGTATTTCGTTCTGGAAAAGAGTCTGCTAAATAACAAAAATGTAGAATTATTTTTCTGCTTATTCTTTTATAAATAAAGATTAAGCCTGTGCTTGGATTTGACCATTTACAGGAGGCTTGATGTTAAATGTGCAGTATGTCTGGGGTTAGGAAAATGGGTCCTTATCAGACATCGCCACTCACTTTAACTCAAGCACAGGATCTCCACATGGCTCCCACTTGTCAGTACCACGCTGGCACTTGTCCACCACGTAACCCTTGATGGCAGATCCACCATCATATTTTGGAGGCTCCCAGAAGAGGAATATTCCATTAGCAGAATTGTCTCTCCACTTCAGATTTTCAGGGGCATCTGGAACAGCTGTGATTGAAAAATATTCACATTTTATACTTACTGTAAATTCAAGATGAATAACAGAGACACCATTGCATTGTACAAAGGTGCTTTGCATAGCCGTTGCTCACACTGGCCCAGCAACTTACTAGCTGGAGAGGACACATTGACTGGGTCATCAATGTAGGCAGGTTTCCCAGGACCACATCTGTTGCAGGCAGCAACACTGAACAAGTACTCTTTCTCTTCGATGACGTCTGTGACCGTGTACTCCAGGTCCTCCACACCTGTTTCAACCTGAAGGTTGCATCACAAACAATCACATGCATAATCCTTGTGAGAAACAGTAGACAGCAGCAGATTAATGGTGTATGGGATATATAGGGCTTTTAACTTTTGTTAGAGTTGACTGGCATACACCTCTAGAGCAGGAATTTATTTTTACTTTTGGGGAAGATGGGAAAGGAGATTGTTATAAAAGGATAAATCCTGTTTTCATGTGTCCATGCAAACTAGAATGAGACCCTATGGATGAATAAATGCACACTGTGGGTATTTCCAGTTATGCTCGATATGCTAAGACATTTATTGTCTTCTTTTCATTGCTAAGAACACCTGACTCATATTGTAAGTAAATAAATCAATGTATGCACACACACAAAAGAAAGTTTTGAAATATTCACTCATACCTTGACCCAGGTCTTACGGGTAACCTCACGTTTTTCGATTTGGTAGCTGATCACCGGACATCCACCATCATGCTCAGGGGCTTCCCACATTAGGTGCACGTGGTGCCGAGACACCTCTGCTACCTTGAAGTCTTTGGGTGCGCTTGGGGCCGCTAAAAAGGCAATAAGCTTAGTGTTCAAATGTCACAAGAATGACAGATGGGTCAGAAGTTGCTAAGGTGTTGTAAGTTTCAATGTATCAAATGCTTATGACATACCAATAACATTGACAGCAATCTCTCCTGAAACTGAAGCAATGTCATTCTCCAGGTGCACAGTATACACTCCTTTGTCCAAGAGTGCACTTGGAGTGATCACTAGCTCTGTATATTTCTGCTTGGTTGCCATGGAGACGCGATTTCCAGAAGCTAGTTCCTGAGCTCCCACACTCCACTTGGCGCTGGGCAGGGGGTAGCCCGTGATTGGGATGCGGACAGTTAGGGGGTGTGGCACAGTGACTTCCAATCCATCTCTGAATGCATTTAGGTCAAGGCTTGGAGCAACTGAAAAAGAATAATAAATTAAAGAATTAAGATTCCCAAACAAGGCTAAAATAAGCTAGGCTTGTATTCAATGTTGCAGTTTCATATACCAGAGTAGGGATATTCCCTATATTATACCAAATAATGTACACTACCATTCAAAAGTTTGGGGTCACAATTTCCTTGTTTTAGATAGAAAAAGGAATTTTTTTTTCCATTAAAATAACATCAAATTGAACAGAAATACAGTGTAGACGTTGTTAATGTTGTAAATGACTATTGTAGCTGGAAACGGATGATTTTTAATGGAATATCTACATAGGCGTACAGAGGCCCATTATCAGCAACCATCAGTCCTGTGTTCCAATGGCACGTTG
>JAOYSI010000027.1:489975-558016 GCA_025775065.1 Hiodon alosoides | reverse complement strand
TGGGGTGATGTAACTGGCTCCGGAGATTTTACCCTCTGGGGTGATGTAATTGGCTCTGGAGATTTAATCCTCTGGGGGGATGTAACTGGCTCCGGAGATTTTACCCTCTGGGGTGATGTAACTGGCTCTGGAGATTTAATCCTCTGGGGTGATGTAACTGGCTCTGGAGTTTTAATCGTCTGGGGAGATGTGAGTTCAGGTAACGTGACGCAAGGTTCTGGGGACAGGGCATCTGTGGACTCAAGAGATTTCACTGTAGGCTCTGGTGACTTAACCGTAGGAGGTGAAGCAATAAGGATCTCCTTTGGTGCTGCCTTTCGAATTGTTAGACTGAACTGTGCCTCTTGTTTGCCATCAAAGTTCTCAACCACCACTGTGTAAATGCCTTCATCAGACAATTCAACACAAGAAATCTGAAAGGTGGATTTGTCATGCACTGTAGTCACATGATGACGATGAGAAGAAACAATCGATTGTCCCTCACAACTCCAAGTCACACTAGGCACCGGGTGCCCATCAACACTGCATGAAAAACTTGCCGACTCTCCTTCTGATATTGTTATAGACTGTGGTTTTTCAATTATTCTAGCTGGCAGAGTAGTTTTCACTTGCTCTTGTCGAACTGCCTCCTCCGTTGTTGATGCTTCCAATGCTTTTATCTTTCTTTCAGATGATGGATATTCTTTAGATTCAATAGTTTCCATCAATTTTGATTTGGTTTCTTTTATGTGCAAGTGTGTTTCAGATGAAGAAGCCGCCTTAATCGATGCAATATGATAGACATCAGTCTTTGTAATTTCAGGAAGAAAATGCGTGGGAGGTTCGTCATCTTTGCGACAAGATGAATATGTGGAAAACGATCCCTCTGACACATCTAGAGTGCCATAATCAGAGGCTTCTCCTTTGTAGTTTGTGCAAACAACGCGGTATGTACCACTATCATCTGCTTGGCAGTCAATGACCTGGAGAGACAAAACTCCACTGATGTTTGTAAAATGGAATTTGGTGCTATCTTGGATCTGCTGTCCATTATGATACCATTTGATATCAGCTTCTGGCTTAGCCTGGACATTTAAAGTAAACTTGCAATTCTGATGACACGGAACTCGGTAAGAGCGCATTCTTACTGTTATACGTGGGGCATGGTCAAGGCTGAAAGGTTGCTGAGTCACAACTTCATACTTTCTTTCAGATTTCAGAGCGGACTTTCTTGCCTCATACCTAGACATGATGTCAAGTCTATCAGACATCTCTAGTCTGGAGGATGATCTATCAGTTGAAATTGGACTTGGGGAGCGTGGGCGTATTCTCTCAGGGGTAGGCGATCTCCTCTTGGATTCTTCACTAATGGCTTCTACTGTAGGATGTGTATGAGAAAGTATTTTACGTTCATATTCAGGGCGTATGAATTCAGTGTACGTGGAAGATAAAGACTGAAAAGGAGTGGATGCAGAGCGAGTATGTTCGATTGCTTCCAATCCTCCCCCTGTTACAGAAGAAGCATGTATTTTCCTCTCTTTACTTGACGTTTCTCGCATTTTCTCCTCAAATTCCATGCGTTTCAGCTCACTTTTGTAGGAGACCAGTCTCAGTGTTGTGGCCATAGGACGGAGAAGTTCTTGATCCTCTCTCTCTTCATATACTCTTTGTTTCTGTCTCGGGGGTCTGTAGGTAGCCTTGTCATGTCGTTGGCGGAGATCAATAAAACTTGAGCCAGCTTCATGCTTGGAGGGAATTCGATAGGAGTCATGCTTGTGAAATTCTTCCTCATTCTTTTCTTCATATGTCATTGGTCTTGGTGGTAGATGCTGCAGTGCAGATAATTCAAAGCGAACAGGGCTGAGGCTAGGTGGGGAAGCAGAGAAGCCGAGCCTAATTTCCTCTTCAAGCTGAAGCCTCTCCTCTTCAGTTCTCTTCATTACCAAGTAGTCTTCAGCAGGGAGGAGAAGCTCATCATCTGAAAGATCACCGAGGGACCTTCTTCTTATTCTATAGAAAGTCCCAAATTCAGGAGAAGGTGTGCGATGTCTAGCTGGTCTTACAGTTTCTAAATCATCCTGTGAAACCTTTGGAATGCGCCATTTAAGCTTGTACTGGTCTTTTATTCTTGGAAGAGGCACATCATATAACTGATCCCACCTGGAGAGACGAATGCGTTTTAGTCGTTTCTGGGAATGTTTTTCCATCCGTCCAGGCATTTCATACTGGTCCCGGAGTTTCTTATACCATTTCATGTCTGAGAAGGGCACAAAGTGTTTGATATCCATGTCTTCTTCAAGCACAGTTGGAGCATGAACACGTGGTTGTGGAACTTCATATGGCATGCGAAGTCTCTTTTCATCTGCTCTCTTCTTCTTTTCCTCCATTTCCTTTTTAGCATCTAATTCACTTGTCCCTTTCTTAGTAGTCAGTGCAGGTTTGTGCATAACTGCAGCTTCTCTCAAAGCTTGTTGTGCCACAGGGATAAGTGGAGTCACTTCCGTGCCAGAAAGAATTTGTGATAACCTAACTTTCTTATCAATTTCGTTCTTCTCAGCATGTTTCTTTTTCTCCTTCTCAGTCTCATATACTTTCTTTACATGGGTGACACGTTCTACCCTCAGTGTGGCTTGGCAACTTGCAGATCCAGCTGAGTTTGTAGCAGTGACTCTGTATGTACCAGAATCTTCAGGGAGAGTACCTCTGACATGTAAGACATAATAATCCAGTCCTTCATGAACCACTTCTATTTGCGGGCCAAAAGCTAGAGGCAAGCCATCTTTCTCCCACTTCAAAGAAGGTGATCCTGACACTCTCATTTCAAAGCGCACACTTTGGCCTTCCTTACATTCAGCATTTGCCAGCACACGTTTGAACATTGGCCTCAATGTGTTATCTGCTGGAGCAGGGCGAGGTGTTACAGTGAGGCGTGCCTTGCAACTGTCCTCACCGAATCGGTTGCGGGCCACAACAGTGTATTCAGCATCATCATCACGATCAAGACTGTGAATTACAAGCTGGTAAAGACCCTTGTCATTTTTAAAAGTATACTTTTTGTCATTATCTCCTGGTATGATCTTTTGTCCAGATTTAAGCCATGTAACACGAGGCTCTGGGTGTACCGTTATAGTAACACTAAACCGAACATCCTCACCAATGTAAGCAGCGCGGTTAAACAAGGGTAAAGTAAATTCAGGTGGTCTCTGGAGGAGTCTAGCAGTATCCACACGTCGTTTGACTTTCTTCACTGTACGTCCAACAAAGTAGTCCCGATAGTGTCTTACACCTTCGACAAAGAGCTCTGCATAAGCGCTGTCTTCACCATACTCATTAATAATTTTGCATCGGTATGTGCCATCATCTGCCCTGCCAATTCCCTTGATTAATATGACAGACACTCCATCTTCATAGTTAATTTCAAACTTGTCACTTTCCTCTAGTTGTCTCACTCCACAGTACCAGGTTACCTCAGTGCTGCTATCATAGTTCTCAATATGACAGACAAATTTGGCATGTCCACCTTCTTTAGCAACGACATGCTTGATTTGCCCAGCTACTGGGCCATGTTCAAACGATGCAATCTTTACTTTGCCAAATGTGACTCCTCTTTGACTTCTAATGGCACCACCACTGGCAACCCGAGCTGCCGAAACTACATTATTCCAGTCTTTTTTCACTAAGGTCTGGTAGTATCTTTTATGTCTTGTTGTCTGCATGGCTTTGGTACAGAGTTGTTCTGTGCTCATTCTGAGCCAAGGATGTTCCAAAGCTTCAGCAGACGTCATACGATGTTTCCGTTCTTTGGTTAGAAGTCGGTCCACAAAGTCTAATGCTTCAAGACTGACTTCCTTAAATATGTCATCATCAAAGCTGTACTCGGCATTAGAAATATTTTCAATCACCTGCTGGTTAGTTTCAGCCATGAACGGATTAAGCCCACTGAGGAGCACGTATGCCAGGACACCAACAGACCACATGTCAGTAACAGTGCTGACCATGTCATTCTGGTGAATTTCAGGCGCGTAATACTCAGGGGAAGTGAACTGAATTCTTATGTTATCTCCAGGTGTCATGTGTCTGGCTTGGCCCATTTCAATTATCTTAATGTTATTACCACTTCTTGTGGTGTACACAATGTTTTCAGGTTTGATATCAAAGTGAGCATAGCTCTTACTGTGTAGGAATTCAAGAGCTTCACATATCTGCCTAACATATCTTACTATTACTCCTTCTGTGAGCTCAAAGTTGCCTGTGCTAATGCGTTCAAATATATCCACTCCTGAGATGAAGTCATAGATCATGACTAATTCTTCAGGACTGTCAAAAGATTCATGTAGACACAAAAAGTTTTTGTGTTTTGCTACATTAAGTGTTGCAATTTCTTTCTTCACAAGTGCCTGATCCGCACCTTTCACTTTGACAAATTTGGCCATAAATGTCTTCTGGGAGCTTGTTTCCACACAACGGTGAACAATGCTAAACTGTCCACGTCCAAGCTCCTCAGCAATCATGTATTTATTGTGCATATTCTTGGTATCAGAATGTGGTACTTTCCCCATTGAGACCTCTCCAGTTTCATCAACTTCTTCATCATAGTTCAGGACTCTCGACTTGTCCTCCTTTGTTATGACTGGACCAGTTGGTTCAGATGGCTGACTTTGGCCAAATTTGTTTTCAGCAATGACACGGAATTGGTAGCTTGTCTTGCCAAACAAATGGATGACCGTGTAACGAGTGTCACGTGCCTGTGCTACACGGATCCATCTTTCAGCTGTAGTAGCACACTTCTCTACAATATAGTTGGTAACTTTGCTTCCACCATCATTGGCTGGGGCGCACCAATTCAGCGTGACGGAATCCCTAGAAACATCACTGGCTTTGATACCTCTGGGTGGATCAGGTACATCAGCAACATCAAGTTCAACTGTCTGTTGGTCAATGCCAAATCGGTTCTTAGCACAAACAATATAGAAACCAGCATCGTTTCTTTCAACTCCATTTGGGAATACTAGCGATGTGAAAGACCTTGTTACAATGACTTGATAGTGTCCATTGTTATCAATTAGGTCTTGTCCCTTTTGCCATGTGATTACTGGGTCAGGTTTGCCACTGAATGGAATCTTGATGCTAATCACTTCACCGTGAAGGGCAGGAACGGCTTCTTTGTCTTGCATATGTTTGGGCAAGTGAATCTTAGCAGGCACTGAAAAAGAAATAAAACAGAAATGTTATAAACAGCGCCATAAACAAAAAAAGAGTATTAAATACAATTATAAATATTTACCTTCAACATCTAGAGAGACAGTTACTGCAATAGATCCACCCTGGTTTGTTGCTCTGATTTGATAGACAGTCGAATCATCCTCATCAGCAGCTGAGATGACAAGTTGGTAATAGCCACCTTTGAATTCCTGAATTGTGATTTTCTGTCCATCAGGTATAACTTCTTTACCACGCTTGTACCATTTTACCACAGGTTTAGGTTGTCCACTGATCTTGCAAGTGAATTTTGCATTGCTCTTATATTTGACACTTAAATTTCTCAGTTCTTCTTTGAAGGCAGGAGCACGAATGTCTACACTAGATTTTGGGACGATAGGTGCAGACACTTCACTCCATTCGCTCTCTCCCCCAAGATTTTCACATTTAACACGGAATTCATACTCAGAATCTTCAATGAGGCCTTTGGCTGTGTATACTGTTTGATGTATTTCATCTGCGGTCACTGCAATCCATTCATTCTGCTTCTTCTCTCGTTTCTCCAGATAGTAACTTTTAATCTTCGAACCTCCATCACTTATAGGAGGCTTCCAAGACACAATACATGAATCTTTGGTCACTCCAGTAACAACTAGTTGTTGGGGAATTCCAGGCTTTTCTATAAAACAAGATAATCAAAACGTTGTTAAAATTATCAAAAAAATCAAAATTCATTCATTTGTTCCTATGTTGTACTTCTTGTTATTTGATTCTACTCACCTAATTGACTCTTAATAATGACTACAGATGGAATCTCCAAATGATCACTGATTCCATACCGGTTTTGAGCAGAGACTCGGAAGTAATATCCAGCACCTTCGATAAGATTTGGAACTCTGCAAGATATACCCGAGATGGAAGAAGATACCAGATGCCACTGTTCACTTTCATTTTCTTCACGCTTCTCCACAATGTAGTTTGTTATCATTGCTCCACCATCGTCTGCTGGTGGCTTCCAGCTAATGATCACTGAATTCTTCAGCAGAGCATCAACAACAATTGGCCCTTCAGGCGTAAATGGTTTATCTGAAAATTAATGAAATACACACAACATATATAAATCCATAGAGCTGTTTTTACTTTTCCTCTTAGGTCGTTTTAGCGAATATAATATGTTGTAGTTTTTATGTTGCATGCCTTTACCTTGGATTTCTACTAGGAGTACAGTGTCAGCTGTGCCGAAGATGTTGCTCAACTGTACTTTATATCTTCCAGCATTAGTCTTGCGTTGCACATTCTTGATGACTAGGTGAGTGTAATTCTCAGTGTTTTCGATTATGACATTCTCAGTTGGGTGCAGAGGCTGGTTGTTGTAGAACCATGTGATCTGTGGTTCTGGGCGTCCAATGTACATGACATGTAGACGCAGGCTTTTTCCACATTCTGCATAATATTTTTCTTTAAATGGATACATGGAGTGGAATTGTGGAGGAGCCTCCAATATGAGCTTGCCGCTGGTCTCCATTTCTCCTGCTTCATTTATAGCTCTGCATATATAAACACCTTCATCTTCCTGTTGGTCTGTCAACACTGTTAATGAATGGTTACGACCATCAGAGCTGATCTCATATTTACGGCTCGGAAGCAATTCCTTGCCAAATCTATACCACTTGATTGCAGGAAGAGGTCTACCAACGATCTGACATTTGAGTGTGCCCGATTGTCCAAGCTTAGTGGTGGCATCTTCCATTTCTTTTCTGAGACTTGGTTTATTTCCAGCTGTTGAAAGTATAAAATACATTCAATAAAATGGATCAACTTTGCTAATCACATGATTCATCATTAATACCACAATGTAGGTCCAACTTAAACAAAAATTACTTCTTGAGTGGAGTCATTAAACATGTATTAAACGTAGAATTTTAGGGTGCTTCCTCCTACCAGTCAGTCCCTTTAATTACCCTTTAAATAGCATGTATTGTAAAATATCTTCCTTGTATTAAACGTTATGCTCAATTAAGAAAAATGCTTTGTCATTGATACTTCACAGCATAATCATTTTGCAATCTGAGGTGGGGTTCTTGTGTTCATGATTATAAATAAACCCTGGGGTTAAATATACATACCACTCAGTTTAGTTTTGATGCCCATGGCGGTTCTCCGTGGTCTGCTCAGTCCAGTTTCATTTTCAGCAAACACTCGGAATTCATACTCGGTTGCCTCCATGAGCCCACCCATGGTAAACTGTCTGTCTTTTGAGCGCTCCTTGTTGCATTTCTTCCAGGCACTTTCTTCAGATTTCCTGTATTCAACCCAGTAGCCCAGGATCTCTTTTCCACCATCACATTCAGGGCACTCCCAACGAATGGTAATATAGTCTTTGGTGACGGCAGCTACGTCAATTTCACCTGGCTGGCTTGGCTTGTCTTTAAGAAAAAGAGTGAAAGATCATAACATATGTATTCCGTTTATTATAATAGAATAACTGATATGTTTTTTTGTCTAATTAGATTTATCGATACCATGATATAACTTACCAAATGGATCTTTACATATGATTGAATCTGATGGAGGTCCTGGCTCACTCTCGCCAATGTCATTTTTGGTGATGATACGGAACTGGTATTCTCCCTCAGGGGTAAGTCCAGTGACAGTGTACATTGTGGTTGTAATTCTAGACTCGCGACGCACCCACTTCTCAGTGGACAACTCCTTTTCTTCAACATAGTAGCCAGTAACAGAGGAGCCACCATCGTATTTTGGCTTGGACCATGATAGAGCAACTGAGTTCTTTGTGACATCTAGAATTTCTGGTGGGTTGCTTGGAGGTTCTGGCGGACCTTTTGAAATGAACAGAAAATAGAGGATTTTTTCAGCGACCGTTTAAACATTTAGGGTGATTTTTTTTACCAGCAAATGTGAACCATGAAACATATATACTCACAAAGAGGCATTTTTGGTGTGACAGATTCATCGGATTTCAAAGATCTGCTGATGCCAAACTGATTCTCAGCTGACACCTTAAAGTGGTACTCAACATTTTCCTTCAATCCCTTCACTAGCAGAGATGTATCTGTCGTCCTAGAGTCCACAGTGTACCAGGCTGCCTTGGGAACCTCTCTCCTTTCAACGATGTAACCAAGGATGTCAGAGCCACCATCATCTGAAGGGGCCCTCCAACTCACTCTCACGGAGTGAGCCTGGATATCATCAAACATAAGTGGACCTTGAGGTGGATCTGGACGACCAATAACTTTTACTTTGAAATGCAATGCTTTTTTGCCACACTTATTCTCCAGCAGAAGGTCATAGATTCCAGTGTCATCTTTTTGGGATTCCTTAATCACCAGTTCAGTAATATTTTCACTGGTGGCAATCATAGCTCTGTGAGATATATCAAGGCCTTCCTTTGTCCACTTGCATGTGGGAATTGGTTTCCCCTTGATGGGAACAGACAGTCTAATGACGCTGCCTTGTCGAACAACAAAGTCTTCCTGGTGCTTCGCATCCAGGTCATGAGCAGGAGATTCTAAGAAGTATAAAATGAATAACGCTTAAAGTCATATTAATAACAGTAACGTAATAACAATAACTCCTATCATGCAGAATATCTCAAAATACTTTACAATATAAAAACACAGTAGAGATGTCTGGCATGAACAAAACATAACTATAGACAGAGAGCAAATTATTAATTCAATAAAAGACAATGTAAAACATACATTTTTGTAAGACATGGATTTAAAAGAAAACACAGACATAGCAACTTTTATATCATCTGGGAGACTTGTAGGGGCCAGAGTGTAGGGGCCAAAAGGTACGGTCTCTATAGTCTAGACTCTATAACAGTATATCATTTATTTTGTAATAGGTTACAGGATGATTCGATACAACATACTGACTTACCAAGCATTTCCACAACTTTGACAGTTCCTGGGACTTCAGCGGGCTCACCAGATCCACCAGCATTGCATGCCAGGACACGAAACTTCAACTCAGCACCCTGGGGCATCTGAGTCAGCGTGTATTCACAGATCAATGAGGGTGTGGTGTTACATTTGATCCAGTCAAATGACCCGACCTTTTGCATTTCAATCAGATAACCCGTAACCTTGGAGCCACCCTCATCATCCGGAGGATTCCAGGCTAAAGACACAGAAGTCCTGGAGGTATCTGTAACCCTTGGGTTTTGTGGTGAACCTGGTGGATCTATTAAATTAATACAATGAGAGAAAAGATGGATATATTGTGATTCTTCATTTTGAAATTTTAATGTAATATTCTTACAATTATTCAATGGAGGATGGGAACATACCAATGGGATCGGTAGCCACTGCTGGTTTAGAAATAAGGCTTGGTTTGCCGATGCCCCTGGAGTTGATGGCAATTACTCTATGCTCATACTCAAGGCCTTCAATCAGACCAGTTGACCTGTATCTTGTCTTTGTCACTGGATTTTTGTTAGCTCGTACCCATCGATCAGATCTGACCTCCTTGCGCTCAATGATATATCCAGAAACCTGAGAGCCACCATCTTCCTCTGGTGGGAACCAGGCAATTGTCATGCCATCTCGAGACACATCTAACACCTCAGGTCGACCTGGTGCCCCTGGTATGGCTATAAAAAGTGAAAAACGTAATATCATTACACTCTTGCTTTTCCATTTAAACTTTATAATGATTATAGCGTAAGTATGAAAATGAATTTGGCACAATTGAAAATGACTTACCAGTAGCGCTCTTGCAAATCACAATATCAGACTGCAAGAATAATCCAGTGCCAAAGCGATTGGTTGCAGCCACTCGGAACACATATTCATCTCCCTCAGTCAATCTGGTGAACTTGAATGTTGGTCTTGTGACAGATTCTGACACAGGAAGCCACCCTGGGCGATGAGCATCACGCTGTTCAACAACGTAGCCGCTGATAGGGGCACCGCCATTTCTCTCAGGGGGATCCCAGCTGATTGCCACAGATGTGGCATCCACTTCATCAATCCTAATTGGTCCTTTTGGCTCATCAGGTTTGTCTAGGTAAAAACAAATTGACATCTCATTAACTATTAAGACAGAAATTAAACAATAAACACTGCTGTGAAACGGGGTATAATTCTGTTCTTACCAAGAATAATGACTTTAATGATCTCTGTGGCAGTCCCCACAACATTCTTCACCTCAAGGGTATAGTTGCCTGTGTCATCAATTGTGGTGTCTCGCACAATCAGCTTGGAGTATTTTCCAGTGGTCTCAATCTTGACACGGTCAAGTGTCTTCATTTTCACATCATCAAAGTACCATGAACAAAGTGGTGGGGGCCTGCCAGTGATTGGCAAGTGCAGTTCAATTAGCTTTCCGGCAGGTACATTGACAATTTTCTGAGGGATGCTAGACAGATCAATCTTGGGCATAACTGTAAAACAGATGGAACAACATTAGGCACATACTGAATGTATTAGGCACAAATGTTTCTGATTTGACAAATCAATTGTTAAATTAAATTTAAATACCTCTTTGTTCTTGGACAGTTACAGCAGTCACAACTTCTCTAGGCTGACTGACTCCCCTGCTGTTCATAGCTCTAACTCTGAAGAAGTATTGTTCGGTCTCATTTAGGGAAACTACGGTGTGCTCAAAATCTGTTGTTTTCAACGTCGCCACCTTCATCCACTTGTCTGTTCCAGATCTGCAAGCTTCGATGATATAGCCGGTAAGTCTGCTGCCACCATCATGAGGTGGTTTCTCCCATCCCAAGGTCACTGTGGACTTTGTAACATCTAAAACTTCCAGTTTCTGTGGAACCATGGGTACCTCACACACTAACACTACGTCACTGGTTTCACAGGGCTCACCGATACCATATATGTTTTCAGGCAAGACTCTGAAATAGTACAGCATTCCCTCTGTCAGTCCGCTGATTGTATATGATGTCTTGTTGCATTTGGTGGTTACTGTCTTGTAGGCTCTCATTGATGCTTCTCGTCTTTCAATGATGTAGTTACTCACAGGTGCTCCACCATCGACACTGGGCACATCCCATGTAATCAGAGCCGAATCCTTTGTGAGATCTTTAATTTTAAGTGCGCCTGGTGGACCAGGAGTATCTAGAACAAAAAATTATTTCCAAATTAAAATCCACTTTCTGCCAAATGCAGTTAACAATGAACTGGCAAGTTATATATACAAGTGTTCCCATCTAAATGTCTTACCATAGATCTTCACAAGAATTGCAGCTGATTTAGTTCCAGATGCATTTTCTACGTCAATGGTATATTTGCCAGCATCATAACGATGTACTTTATCAATTGTCAGAGTTGTGTAAGTCTCAGTGACTTCAATAAATCCTCGGCTCTGGAGATCCACACCAGGTTTCCTCCAGGTAACAACAGGGGTAGGTCTCCCAGTCACAGTCACAAAGAGTCGAAGAGAGCCACCAGCTCTCACACAGACCGTCTTCTTCAGATCATCAGCAAGCTCAAGATCAGGTATTTCTGGGGAAATACAAGCCAGTCCTTGTTAAGAACATCTTAGCTAATGCTACATAAGTTGACAAAGTTTATTAGTATATAATTAACGTCTCCCTGTATATTAATTAGTGTGAAAGCAAATTTACTAGCTAACTCTCTAACAAACTCTTGTGATATATCCAACAACTGCTACTGAATCTGACTTTGTTTGCACAATGTCAATTGTTTATGACTATACTGGAGCGGTCTGTAATATAATGGGCAGTGACTCACATTTTCACAGATATCTTTAAACCAATTAGAGGCAAATGTAGTAAACAAGAGTAGTGGCAGTGAGTAAATGGAGTATAATAATTCTGTGGCACACCCCACATAAAAATCTATGTATCGGGGAACCTATAAAAATCCAGGATCTGTCTGTCGATCATTAAATATATACTCCACATATATATATATATATATACTTTGGGGTTAAATAATGCTCCAAAACAGATTTAAAACTCACCAGTTCTTTCCCCGGGCTTGGTTTCTGCGCTGGGCTCACTAAATTCCCCAATGCCATTGATATTAATTGCAGCTATTCTGAAGCTATACTTCTTGTTTCTAGCAAGGCCAGTGACAGTGTGTTCTGCGCTCCTCAGATGTTTCTCATGAGCTTTCTTCCATTCTTCTGATCCCCCCTCTTGAACTTCAAGAATATACCCTATCACATCAGCTCCACCATCCTCTGTCGGTCTTGTCCAAGCAAGACTAATGCTGTCCTTGGTGGTATCCGTCACACGTGGAATTGAGGGAGGATATGGAGTGACTGAAAAAAGAGAAACATTTTGTGTCTGTCATTGTATAATAATTGTATAATTTAATTGAAAATGCTTTATAACAGGTTTGCAACTTACATGTTAGCTCCTTGCACCGAGCATACAGGGACACTTCACTTGGCTCACTGTCACCAGCTGCATTCACAGCTATCACACGGAACTGGTAAATGCTACCTTCCAGAAGACCAGTAATTTTAACATCCGTTTCACAGGGAGTAAAATCTCTGTTAACTTTGGTCCATCTGACACTTTTCCGTTCACGTTTCTCCACAAGATATTTAATGACTTCACTGCCGCCATCAGTCTCAGGCTTCAGCCACTGGATGGTTGCGTAATCTTTTCCAACAGCAATGATTTCCGGTGTTCCAGGAGGCGAAGGGATTGCTGAAATACGATAGAGAAAATCATTTTGATAATTGAATCAAAGTTTTGTTGTAAAAAAATAAATGTAGACTTTAATAAATGACCAACTTACTGAATGTGTTTCTGGCAATGACTGGCTCAGATTGCAGTGGCACGCCAGGTCCATACTTGTTCACACCTCTGACACGGAAGATGTACTCGCTGTTTTTGATCATCCTGGTAATAACACAAGAAAGAGTCTTGCACTCTGATTCCATGATTACCCAGTTCAGTCTGTTGGTGTCGCGTCTCTCGACTAAGTAGTGGGTTATTGGGTCTCCACCGTCCTCCAGAGGAGCTTTCCACGATAGTGTGCATTTCTCCTCTGACACTCTAGTAATTGTGATCTTATCTTCACATGGCCCAGGTGTATCTGCAATAAGAAGAGGGCTCACTTGAATTTTTTTTTTCCCATATATTATTCCAGATTTAAAGCTTGTTATGTCCACAGTTATTTTCACTGTTTAATTAACTGTATACTCACCAAGGACTTTAACATTGACAGTAGTTGTCTTGACTCCACTGGCATTCCTCACTGTCAGGACGTATCTTCCAGAATCATTTCTGTCACAGAACTTAATAATAGCCATAGCTCGAGTGCTTGTGTACTGCAGTGAGTACTTCTCACAAAGTTCTAGTTCTTTCTCACCCTTGGCCCAGAAGACCTTGGGTTCAGGTTTACCACCAATCGCTGCATCAAGAACAAGGTCAGAACCAGCTCTGACAGTGACCGTGTCCGCAAGAAGTTTACTATCTAGATCAGCCTTGGGAGGAGCTAAGAGGAAGGGGGAAAAACAAAAACAAATGATGAAACAACCTGTTCACATTTAGCTTAAAAATCGAATATAAAAAAGACAATGAGATTAGCTTACAGTATTCATCCTTGCATGTCACAGCCCCTGTTGATTCTGAAGGTTGGCTATGTACTCCGCCTGCGTTCTTGGCAATTACGCGGAACTCATACACTTCTCCGTCACCGAGCGCTGTTATAGTGAAGTAGGTTTCGGTGACATTTGTGTAGTTGCACTTCAACCAGCGACCATCTCCAGTGACGGTGTATGGCTTTCGCTCAACAATGTAACCCACAATTTGGCTTCCACCATCATTTAATGGCACAGACCATTTAATTGATACTGTAGATCTTGAAACGTCCGTGACGTCTGGCTTGCCTGGAGGATCTGCACGACACAATTGTGATTATTACATTAAATATTAAATATTAAATATATTTAACATAAACATAATAATTTATATTTTTTATATATTTTTTCTGAACAAACATTTTACATGCCAGTAGTAATTATAGGAATGTATCACTCACCAACGGGATTCTGAGCCACCATTTTTCTTGAAGCTTCGCTAGGTTTACTCAGGCCAGCAGCATTCATTGCGTAAACTCTGAACTGATACTCAAGGCCTTCAACAAGACCGCAAACTTTGTAGGAGCACTCAAAGCATGGGATCTTGTTCTCCCTGACCCAGAGGATAGTGTTACGTTCTTTCTTTTCAATCCAATAACCAGTTACTTTACTGCCACCATCATTATAGGGCTCCTCCCAACGAATGCTCATGGTATTTGCAGTAACAGAGAATATTTCTGGATGAGTGGGGGAACTTGGTGGAACTGTAATTTAAAAGAAACAGGGAGCAATCAATAAGGAACAAGAATTTTATGCATTGGTAAATCGTGATTAATTGTATGGCTTTAACTATCATAATAGAATGCACTCACCAAATGGATGTTCAGCAACAATTGTCTCCGATTCAGTAGGTTTGCTGACACCAAATCTGTTTTCAGCACAAACTCTGAAAGTATACTGCATATATTTAGTCAGATGGGTGACTTTGATTGTTGTGCGTTTCACGCTGGAATTCACTAGTTGCCAGGCAGTTGAACCACACTCGCGCTTCTCCACGATGTAGTTAGTGATGTCAGTTCCACCATCATCTTCAGGTGGATCCCATGTCAACACACAGGACTCTGATGAGATTGATGAAACTTCAACAGGCCCAGTGGGTGCACCTGGTCTGCCAATTACATTGACAGTAACGGTAAAGATCTTGACTCCTGCTATATTTTCAAGGATAAGGTAATATTTTCCACCATCACCCCTCATGGAGTCTTTGACTGCCAAGGAGGTCCTGTCTTTGGTGGTCTTAATGGAGACCCTGTCTGTTTCCTTAAGTCTCATCTCCTCAAGTTTCCAAGTTACTTTAGGAGCTGGTCTGCCACTAATGGGAACATCAATGGTGAAAGCACTTCCATTCTTGCACGTAATGAGCTGATTGGTAATACCACTGAGATCTGCAGTTGGCTCAATTCGGGGCTCTTTAATAATGACTGAGGCAAAGGCTTCCCTTGGTTCACTGAATCCAGCATCATTCTTAGCTTTCACACGGAACTCATATTCTTTATTCTCCAATAGACTTTCAATTACCATACTTAGGGACTTAGAATGACCACCAACGACCCATTTGTCCGTGCCCTTTTCTTTACTTTCAACAATGTAGCCTGTGATACGACTTCCACCGTCATGTTCAGGTTTTAGCCAGGCCAGAGTGGCTGTAGAATTAGTTGTATCTACAATGTCCAATCTCTTTGGCGGAGAAGGTTCTGCAGTAGCTATAATTGGATCTGGCATTTCATATGGTTCACCAGGGCCATACTGATTTTCGGCAAGTACCCTAAAGAAGTAGGGCACACCCTCCAAAAGATCACTAACCCTTAGAATTTGATGAATGCATTTGTTACTAACTTCCTGCCAACTACGACGACTAGCCTCACGTTTCTCGACAATGTAATTCTGAATACGAGCTCCTCCATCATTGGCTGGGGCATCCCACATCAGTGTTAGTGCTCCTCTTGTCACGTCCTTGAAGGAGAGAGGTCTTGGTGGTCCAGGTGTATCTAGAACCTTCAGAGTAAATGTAATAGATTTGCATCCACTGCTGTTTTCAAGGGAGAGTGTGTACTTTCCAGAATCATACCTGTTACAGTTACCAATAGTTAAGGTACTGTAACTTTCTGTTGTATTAATATCTAACATCACACTAAACTCTCCATCAACTCTGGTCCATGTAGCCACTGGGGAAGGTTTTCCTTTAAAGGCAACATTAAAACAGACAGTTTCACCGTTCTTCACAATGTGTGTCTGCTTGAAGCTGGCATCAATGTCAATTTCTGGTGGAGTATGTCTATCTATTGCTTGTATAGGTTCAGAAATCTCACGGACTTGTCCCTTTCCAACTCCGTTTATTGCACAGACTCTGAAACTATATTTCTCACCAGCTTCTAAGCCAGTTACAGTGTACTTGGTGTTGACGCAATTTTCTATATTAACCTTTCGCCACTCCACAGAACCCACTTTGCACACTTCAATAATATATCCAGTGACCTCCATACCACCATCAAAAAGAGGCCTTGTCCATTCTAGACTAATAGATGTCTTTGTAGAATCAGTAACGTTCACCACAGTAGGCGCAGTAGGCGGACTTTTCGGCTCACTGCATCTCATAGCTACCGATGTGCTGCTGGCAGGTCCAATCCCAGCATCATTTACAGCCATTACACGGAATTCATATTCCTTACGTCCACTCAGGTTTGTCACTCTGTGTGCGGGCTCAGTAATCGGCTTCTTTGATATAACTTTTACCCAACGCATGCTCTTCATTATACGACTTTCCAGAATGTAGTACTTAATTTCATTTCCTCCATTGGATTTTGGGGTTGTCCAAGACAGCGCAATGCTGTCCCCCGTGATACTGGTGAAATCGGGTGCGCCAGGGGCATCTGGGACAGCTGTAGGACAACAGATGCATAAATCCATTTAGGAGATTTGCTCATTAAAAAAAAAAGTCTTAATAAAATGATATGATATGAATTATAGCTTACTGAATTGCATCTGTGCAATAATGGGATCGGACTCCAGGGGTCTGCCAGCCCCATACTTGTTGACTGCAGAAATTCGGAACTGGTATTCATTGCTCTCCAGCAAAGCTGTGGCATTATATGAGCAGGCTTCACACCGGTCTGTAACAAGGGTCCAAGAAACTTTGGAAGTCTCACGCTTCTCAATAATGTAATGAGTGATGGCGGCACAGCCATCATTTTCAGGAGGATTCCACGTGAGGGTGACTTTTCCCTCTGAAATGTTTGAAAAGCAAATGGGTCCTGGAAGTTCCCCAGGTGTATCTAAATTGGATAAAGAAAAAACAAAACATTAATACTTTTAGCAAGTAACAAGTAACAACAACATTAACAATTCTTTGGAAAATAAGTATTCATCTACCGGTCTTGTAGAAAATTAGAAGAATACATTGCAAACTCAAACCTTCGACTTGGACATTGACGTCCTTCATTTTTGTTCCCGAGCTGTTCTTAGCTTCCACACTGTATACACCACGGTGGTTACGGTCAGCATCTCTGATGAAGAGTGTGCTTGATCCAACGGTGGTTGTGATGTCAATCATCATTTTCTTTTCAATTTCCTTTCCATCTTTAAACCATGTGACTTGAGGTCCAGGTCGTCCAGTCACTGTGACTTTCAATCTTAGGTTATCCCCTGCTTTGACTATGAGGCCCTCAAAGTAATCCTTGGTGAACTCAACGTTAGGACAAACTAAAGAAAAACGTCAAAAGGCAGATCATTAACTTAACTGATGCATTTGATCCATTTATAAAATTAGTATATTTGCCGTTTTATACACTCAATTTTTTTCAGATGTATTATAAATAATACTTACCATTTTCATCTCTGACAACAATGAAGCCAGATGATTGAGAAGGTGGGCTAATTGTGCCAATGGCATTTATGGCTGTCACCCTGAACTCGTAGCGATCTCCACAGACAAGGCCTGTCACTGTGAACTGACATTCACTGAAATTGATGAAGTTACATTTCAGCCAGCGATCCTTTCCTTGCCGTTTCTCAACATTGTAGGAAACTATTTTGCTTCCTCCATCATGCTTGGGTGCTTCCCATTTTAGAGTTACAGATTCACTTGTTACGTCAATATAATCAGGTGTGCCCGGTGGATCTACAGTAGAAACAAGATATTTATTATTGCAGCAGTTCCCAGGTATAACCTGAGATAAATATGAGAGAATAACAATGTGAGAGGAGAGCTATTTTAACTGAAGTTAACTTACCAACTGGAGAGGCTGCCATGGTCTGCTTGCTTGCTTCACTTACTCGGCTGCAGCCAGCATCATTCTGGGCACAAACTCGGAACTGATACACCAGTCCTTCAATGAGGCTAGGGATTCTGTAAACTCTTTCAGTTATTATTATGGTGTTTACCTTCTGCCACATAACACTGTTCTGCTCCTTCTTCTCAACGTGGAAGCCAGTGATTGGCGAGCCCCCATCATAACTAGGTGGCTCCCACTGAATAGTCATGCCGTCATTGGTTACGTTGTATATAACAGGCTTTCCTGGTGGACCTGGTGGTCTGAATTGGTGTTTTGCTAGCACATTTTGTGAAATTAGAGGCTCACTCACACCATATCTGTTTTCTGCACACACTCTGAACTGATAGCCTGTTCCTTTAATCAAGTTTGGTACCTTATATGTTGTCCCAACCACACTTGAGCAAGCCATCTTCCAGTCTGTCTGGGAAGTATCAAGTTTCTCTACACTGTAGCAAGTTATTTCCCCTCCCCCGTTATCATTTGGCTCATCCCAAGATATTATTATGCTCTCTGATCTTACTTCATCCAAGCGGATGGGGCCAATAGGTTTCGAAGGTGGTCCAAGAGTCTTCACTTGTATGTGGAAGGATTTTCTACAAACTTTATTGTCAAGAGTTAGTGTGTATTTTCCTCCATTATCTTTTCTTACATTCTTAATCATGAGAGTAATTTTATTTTCTGTTTTCTTAAACCGCACATTTCCACTTTCCTTCAGTGGTAGGTGGTCTTTCAGCCACTCTGTAGATGGTCTTGGTTTACCTTTGTATGGCAATTCAATGTGCACATTGTGTCCAATGCGTACACTGATTTCACCAGATGGGTAGGCAGAAAGATCTGCCTCAGGTGTAATAATAAAGTCCTTAACTGTGATAGGTCCAATTTCTGTGAATTCACTCTGTCCTTTCTCATTTTTGGAGCATACTCTGAACTCCATCAGTGCTAGCTCTTTAAGTTTTGTGACCTCATATTCATAATGCTTGCTGGCACCTGCAATTTCCCACTCTTCGACGTCCTTCAGTTTCTTCTCAATTAAGTAATCTGTTATAATGCTGCCACCATCATAATCCGGCTTACTCCACTGCAATGTTATTGATGTTTTAGTGGAGTCCTTCATGACAAGATCTTTGACTGGACCTGGTGTTTCAGTGGCCTTAACCGGCTCAGATGTATCACAGGAATCACCAATTCCATTTTCATTTTCTGCTGAGACACGGAAGAAATAGGATGATTTCTCAGAAAGGTCTTCAATCTCATATGTTGTGTTGGCACACTTTGATGTTACACTAGAGTATGATCTTTTGGTAGAGTCCCTCTTTTCAATGATATAATTGGTAACTGGTGCACCGCCATCAAGAAGAGGCATCTCCCAGCTCAGTGTTACTTTGCCTCGAGTAACATTCTTCAGTGTCAAATTACGGCACGCAGATGGAGTGTCGAGTACTTTAACAGACACCGTTATTGTCCTAGGTTGTCCAACACCATTTTCAATCTCGAGAAGATATTGGCCGGTGTCATTACGAGTAACTTGAGAAATGACAAGGACAGTTGAAGATTCTGTGTTATGGATGTCATATTTTGGATCAGTGCATATGTTCTTGTCTCCCTTTTTCCAGGCAATGTTCGGCGCAGGTCTTCCCTTGAGTGGAATCGTGATTTCCACATCTGATCCAGCCTTGACAATATATTGAGTTCTCATAGCAACATCTGTATTTATCTGTGCTTCCTCTGTTGTAAAGGGAAAAAAAAAGAACAATTTTTACCGGATAAAATAATATTGTGAATGGCTTGTTTTATATTTTAAATTAAAAGGTTGTGTACGTACCCAGAATATCCTTTGCTTGGACAGATTCTGTCATCTCAATTGGTTCTCCACATCCAGCACAGTTAACAGCGGATACGCGGAAGTAGTAGTTGATGTCAGGTTTAAGATTACACACAACGTACTCTGTGGTTCTCACTTCACCCTTGGAGCTAATCACAACCCAATCATTTTCTTCAGCTATTCTCTTTTCAATGACATAGCTAGTGATTTCACTGCCTCCATTATAGACTGGCTTGCCCCATTCAAGGGTTATCGATGTCTTGGTTGAGTCAAGGACTTTGAGTTTGGTGGGTTCACTTGGTGGATCTAGAAGGAGAAATTGTTACATTAAACAATTGCTGTTTTTAAAGGAGCTATATCTAGATAGTATGTGAATGCTTACCAACTGGATCAGCTGCTTTGTAGAACTCAGACACATCTGAATAGGGTCCTTCTCCAGCCTTATTGATTGCACAGACGCGATACTGGTATTCATTTCCCTCTGTAAGGTTCTGGGCTTTCTGTGTGATCTCACAAATGGGATCTTTAATGACCTTCTGCCACCGTAAACTTTTCTTATCACGTTTTTCCAAGAAATATCCAGTGATGTCACTGCCACCATCCACAACTGGCCTCTCCCAGACCACTGTCATTGTGGACCTCGTAATCGTAGTCACCTCTGGCATAGTTGGCTGTCCGGGAGTGACTGCAATAATAGATCAAAAACTGTTAATGCGTTTTACGTCAGTTAAACTATTAGTAGAAAAACTATGTATGGGTTACCCCCTCACCAAATGCATTCTTGGCAATAACTGGCTCCGATTCCAAAGGTTCTCCAATTCCATACTTGTTCACAGCCCTGACACGGAATATATACTCATTGCCTCTGACCAGCTTCTGCATTGACAGAGTGCATTCCTCCAGCTCTTCAGATACAGTTGACCACACAACTCTGTTTGTCTCACGTTTTTCCACAATGTAGTGAGTGACCTCTGCCCCACCGTCATCAAGTGGAGGATTCCATGTTATGGCAATGTTGTCTGCTGTGACTGTCTTGAACTGAATATTTCCAGCAGGAGGGCCTGGTTTATCTGAAAATGTGTATATATAAATAACATTCATTTAATCAATTTACATTTTATATGTTCTGTAAAAATCTACATGTTTTTGTTCAAAATATGACCTTTTCCATAAGTAATACCAAAAAGATGACTAAGTAATAGATTTCTTTTCAATGATTTTGTTTTCCAGAAATATCTGATAAATTATATAGATAAATTAGACTGAAATAAGACTTATTAAAGTCTTGAATAATGTAAGATACTCTAGATTTTTCAGTAATTATTATAAAAAATTGTAGTAACTAGTATATAATATATGATATAGTATAATTTTTAAACATACCTAAAATTTGCACTCTAATGGAAGAGGATGCAGAGCCCAACGCATTCTTGATTTTGATTTCATATGTTCCAGTGTTTAGCCGACTAGCATCCTTGATAATAATTCCCGAGGCATCTGTGGTGCTCTCAATTGATAGCTGAGAGCTTGATACCAATTCCTTTCCATTCTTAAACCATTCAATCGTTGGAAGTGGCTTAGCAGTGATTCCCATTCGAATCTTTACAACATTCCCTGCCTTGAATTTCACAACATCCAGATACTCTGGAGGCAGGTCAATCTCAGGAGAACCTATAACACAAATACAATTACAGAAATACCTCAAGGAAAAAATCTGATGAACTTCCTAAGAGAGGAATTAATACCTACCATGTGCATCAACGCATGTAACTGGTCCAGCAATAAGAGATGGGTTGCTGATAGAGCCAACTGCATTCTTTGCAAAGACTCTGAATTCATAGGACTCGTTTGGGTTCAGGCCAGTTAAACTGAAGTAAGTCTCAATGACATTGGTGAAGTTAGCCTTTGTCCATCTGCCGTTGGGTGCATCTTTCTTCTCAACCATATATCCAGTTATCTTGCTCCCACCATCATATGGTGGTTTTTGCCAGGTTAGGCTGATAGAACTCTTTGTGACATCGGTGATGCGTACATTGGCCGGGGGTTCTGAAACACAATTAATGAAATATGAATATGGACACTGTTATCAAGAATAGTTATCACAGTGGTTGAAGTAAATCTTTAACTCATGAACTGTATTTACCACAGGCGTCAATTGCAAGTACTTCATCTGATGTTTTGCTGATTTTGCCAATGCCTGCAGCATTTTCTGCTGCTACTTTGAACTCATAGATCAGTCCGGGGCATATATTTGTCACCCTGAATTGTGTGGCACGGATAGCGGTTTTGTTAACTTTCTGCCAGACAGTGCTGTTTCTATCTTTCATCTGTAGGTGGTATCCAAAGACAGTGTTTCCCCCATCAGAGACAGGCTCGTGCCAGCAGACATTGAGGCTTTCCCTTGAGGCTAAAGTTACCCATGGTGTTGATGGGGGTCCAGGGATTGCTGGAAAACAATTGAAACATACCGAATTACAACCATTAGGTATTAGTATGTATAGACATGTATAATGTATATGTATACATGTATCAGAATGAATTAAACATCAACAGGAGTAACTTACTATACGGCAGATTCACTGTTATAGCCTTTGAGTCAATGTGATCACTGATACCAAAGCGATTCTCTGCTTTGATTCTGAACTGATACTCCTCCCCTTTAGTCAACTTAGTGACCTTGACTGCGTTCCTTGCAGGACTGGATGACACTTCTGTCCAAGCCGGTGCACTTGTTTCGCGCTTGAGTATGACGTAGTTAGTGACTGGGCTGCCACCATTATACAATGGAGGAAGCCATTTAAGATTCACGCTGTCTTCAGTGATGTCACTGATTTCAACTGGACCAACTGGAGGACCAGGTCTGTCCAGTACCAAAATGTTCACATGTGACTTAATGACTCCGCTTGTGTTAGAGGCAGTGATATCATACTTGCCAGCATCACTAGCAATACTCTCTTTAAGGTTTATTATTAAGCCTTCAAGAGTAACTTCGAAACTAAACCTCTTTGTTGATTTCAAAGCAACATTGTCCTTTGAGAGAGTAACCTTTGGCAGGGGTTTTCCAGTAAGAGGGATCTCGAATTTGAGGTTCGATCCTGCTCTGATGTAGACAGTATTATGCGGGAAATGCTTCATATCAAACTCAGGGGACTCTGTGAATAAAATTTCAGTACATAATTAATCTTGAAAACATAGTTCAGACATATGTACTTTCATATGTGTGTGTGTGTGTGTGTGTGTGTGTGTATGTATATAAGTATATGTGTGTATATATATGTAAATATGTATATGTAAATTACAGGAAAGTGTTCATATTGAAAAGATATTGAAAATTAATTTAAATATGCAACAAACTCACCAAGCTGATCTTTCACAATAACAGGGACAATCATTTCTTTGGGTTCACTGAGACCAGCATGATTTTCAGCACGGACTCTGAAGAAATATTCAGCGTTTTCCCTCAGGCTACGGGCAACATAATGGGTGGTTTTAACCATAGCACACTTGATCCACTTCTTCTGCCCTTTTTCGAGAGCATCGATCAGGAATGCGGTTATTCTGCTTCCTCCGTCATGCTCTGGTTTACTCCAAGCCAGCGAAATGCTGTCCTTCGTTACCTGTGTAACTCCAAGTTTTGCAGGTGCACTTGGTTTCTCTGTAAAAAAACAAAACAAAAAAACAATTAAATGAATTAATATGTTGCCTATTATATCAACATTAAACAGACACATGTTAAATAATAACAATTTAAAAGTACATTTAAAAAAACTACCTGTTATCTTAGTTCCATCTTTTGTCTCTGAAGGTACACCAACTCCAAATTCATTTTCACCAATCACTCGGAAGTAGTATATGGCACCCTCTTGCAAATCAGAAATTTTGTAGGTAAGCTGATGGCAGTTGCTTGTCACGCAAACCCATGCCTTTTTGCTTGCTTCACGTTTCTCAACATGGTAGTTCTTAACAGGGTCACCTCCATCGTTGTCTGGTGCATTCCATGTCACGGTTACTGAGTCCCTGGTGACATCCTTAATCTTGAGTTGTGAAGGTGGCCCAGGAGAATCAAGGACTTTGACAATCAGTGTCAATGCCGCGGTTCCAAATGGATTCTCTAGTGTTACAGTGTATTTTCCAGAGTCATTTCTTGTTGCTTTCTCTACTGTAAGGGATGTACAAGTGTGACTTGTATCAATGCTTCCTCTGTCTTTCAGATTTAAATCTTCTTTATGCCACACTACACTGGGCACAGGTTTTCCTTTAAATGGTGCACTAAGGGTAAATGAGTTTCCATGCTTGACAATCAGAGTCTTGCGCATTTCATTGTCAACATCAAATAATGGCTCCTCTTCTCTCTCCTTTGCAACTCGAGGGTCAGTGACTGGGCTTGGGTCACTAATCCCAATTTTATTGATTGATTTGACCATAAACACATATTCTGCCTCTGGTGCAAGTCCAACAACAGTGAACTCAGTGTTCCTTGTATTTTGAATAGCCAGAGTCCAGTCTTCATCCTCAGTTTTCTTGTACTCCACACTGTATCCCAAGACAGGGGCTCCGCCATCAAAGAGCGGCTTGTTCCATGCAATAGTGATAGAGGTCTTATTTGAATCAATAACCTTTGGTTTAGCAGGTGGAGAAGGTGGGACCAGTGGATTCTCTGCTTTAGTCAGAGGGCATGGTTCACTTGGAAGACTGAAACCAGCAGCATTTTCTGCGTAAATACGGAACTCGTACTCACATCCTTCACGGAGATTGGCCGCCTGGATTTGAAGGTCAGTAACCAGATTTTTGTTTACCCGGACCCATCGCATACTTGACTTCTCACGTCTTTCAATTGCATATCCAAGAATTTCACTGCCTCCATTGTTGTCAGGTTTTTCCCAGCAGATAATCATAGCATCACGGTTTACATTTGTGATCCGAACATGCGTGGGTGGAGATGATAAGGTAAATGGATTAGCGGCTTTAATGGGGTCACTCTCAAGAGGTTCACCAATTCCAAATTTGTTCACCCCCAAAACTCTGAAGATGTACTCATTGTCTTTTAGAAGTTTAGTAACTTTACATGTTGTTTCTTTCATATCTCCATATATCAGAGTCCAGGCAAGTCGGCTTGTTTCACGTTTCTCGACAATATAGTGAGAAATATCTGCACCGCCTGTTTCTTGAGGTGGTCCCCAGGTCAGTGTACAGCTTTCGGCTGTGAGGTCAGTTACCTGCAGTGGTCCAGCTGATGGCCCTGGCCTATCGAGCACCCTGCAGGTTACTGCCAATGATTTTGTTCCAGCCACATTTTGTAACGTCAAGAGATATTGCCCAGAATCGCTTCTTTTGCAGTCTTTAACAGCTATTGATGTGGCAGTATTTGTTGAGGAAACCTCAATTCTAGACCTAGCTTCAATCTCCTTCCCATCCTTTGCCCAGGAAACTACTGGCAATGGTCGTCCAGCAATATCTGCATTTATTTTTAGGGTGTCACCAGCTTTTACAAGTACAACTTCTCTGTATTTTACATCCATCATGATGCGTGGCGGATCCACATCATCCTTAACTGTCACAGGGCCTGTGCAATCAGAAGGCTCACTTAATAATCCAGCTGCATTCTTTGCAATAACATGAAAATCATACTGTTGCCTTTCTGTAAGGCCTGTGACATCAAAGAATGTTTCCTGGACATTGGTGAAATTGCACTTTATCCAGCGGCCATCTGGAATTTCCTTGCATTCGATGATGTAACCTGTAACTTTGGCTCCTCCATCATATTCTGGCTTTGCCCAGCACAGAGAAACAGATGTTCTTGTGATGTTTGTCACTGTAAGCTCGCCTGGAGGATCACATGGATCTCTTGCAGTCACAGCTTCACATACTTTGCTACATTTTCCAATGCCAGCAATGTTTTCAGCATAAACACGGTATTCATAGAATAAGCCTTCCTCAATACCAGTCACTTTGAATTCTGTATCCTTTATTAGGGTTCTGTTAACCTTGGTCCACATAATGCTGCTTCTTTCTTTCCGCTCCAGATGGTATCCAAGAACTGTGCTGCCACCATCATTGACTGGCTCATTCCATGTGACAAGCATGAACGACTTAGTTGCGTGAGCAACCTGAGGTGTAGCAGGTGGACCAGGTTGCTTAAATGGATATTGTGCAGTGATATATGAGGAATCAGTTGCAGAGCTCTTTCCATATCGGTTTACAGCGTAAATACGAAACTGGTACTCAGACCCATGTGTCAAGCGGGAAATCTTAATTGAAGTTCTAGCAACTGTAGATGAAACTATTTGCCATACTGTTGTATTAGTATCTCTCTTTTCAACAATGTAGTTGGTGATGTGGCATCCGCCATCATACTCTGGGGGATCCCAGGATAATGATATGCTATCAGAACTCACTTTGTCTACTCTGATTGCAGCTGGTGGTCCTGGTTTGTCAAGAACAACAACGCCAATTTCAGCTGTTCTGGTGCCAGCTGTGTTAGTAAGGGTGATTTCATATTTTCCAACATGCTGCCTAGTAGCTTCTTTGAGAACAATTTTGGATGAGATCATAGATGTCAGGAGAGTAATTGAGCTTGTTTGCTTTAAAGGAAGACCATCCTTCTTCCAGGAAACAACAGGTTTAGGTCTCCCCCTAAATGGAATTTCAATGTTGAGATCATTTCCGGCTTTCACACTATAAGTGTTGAAAAGTAATTCAATGGAAGGTTCAATTTCAATGTCTTTTGCAATTACAGGTACACCTAGTTCTTTTGGGTCACTCTTTCCTTTCTCATTTATAGCAATGACTCTAAAAGAATATTCTTCCCCAGATGTGAGGCCAGTGATTGTTGCCTCTAATACCTTAACAGTAGTGCTCACAGTCCACTTATCACTTCCCTTCATTTGCATTTCTATATTGTAGCACATGATTTTGCTGCCACCATCATGATCTGGCTTTCCCCAGGAAAGAGTAACACTTTTTCTAGTGACATCCACAAGTATAACTTTACCTGGTGACATTGGCACTTGAGAAACTTTGACTGGGTCTTTAGTTTCTGCTGCTAAGCCAACACCATGTTCATTGACAGCTTTTATACGGAAGTAGTAAATACCTCCCTCCTGTAGTTCATCAACTGTGAATAAATTCTGAATGCAGTTACTTGTTACAGCGGTGTATGCCTTTCTTGTAGATTCTCTTTTTTCGACAACATAGTTGGTTACCTTGGCTCCACCATCAATAAGTGGTGGCTCCCAAGAAAGTGTAACAGAATCTCTTTTCACCTCTTTAATTGTAAAATTAAGAGGTGCACTGGGTGAGTCCAGCACTCTTACATTGACAAATGCTGACTTTGAGCCACTGTTGTTTTCAAGGGTCAAAACGTATTTGCCACTGTGAAATCTGTTGACATTGTCTATGACAAGCATGGTGTATGAACCTGTGGCTTCTATCAGCGCGTGCTCAGTCAGGGATCCTTCTTCCTTTTCCCACTTGACTACAGGAGTGGGTCTTCCTCGGATTGTGACAAACAGGCGAAGAGTTCCACTTGCATGGACGGAGACAACTTTTCTAAGGTCAGCATCTAGTTCAATCTCTGGCGCCTCAAGTTTTTCAAAAGCAATAACAGAACCATGAATATCAGCAGGTTCGCCAACTCCTTCAACATTAATTGCACAGATGCGGAAGTTGTATTCAGAATTTTCCTTTAGGTTTGCCACAGTGTAACGTGTTGCTTGTATACCAGTTGGAGGTGTGCAAATGTTCCACTCTTCCTGGGAAACTTCTTTCATTTCAATAAGGTATCCCTTAATGTACGCACCGCCATCATCAATGGGTTTGCTCCAGGCTAGGGAAACAGTTGTGCTTGTTTGATCAGTCACTTTAGGATAATTAGGTGGACCAGGTGGACGTGTGGCATTAGAGGCTCTATAAAAGAGTGACACGTCACTTAGTTCTCCCACACCCGCCTCATTTTCAGCTGATACCCTGAACTCATAAAAATGTCCTTCTGTAAGTCCAGTGACTTTGAAATGCTGGTCAATCAATTTCTTTCTGTTACATTTAATCCATCTAACTCCATCCTTGTCACGTTTCTCAATGTGATAGCTTTCAATTTCTGACCCACCATTGTCTTCTGGTGGATTCCAGGTCAAAACCATAGAATCTCCAGTTATTGCACTTGCTTCCGGTGTGGATGGTGCACTTGGTGGCTTGAATGGATTGCGTGCTATTATGGGCTCAGACTCGAGAGGCTCACCAATGCCGTATTTGTTAACTGCCATTACTCTGAAAATGTACTCATTGCCAGGAAGAAGTTTAGTCACTTTAAAACTGACAGTTTGAATTTCAGGATGAACTATAGTCCAAGATAACCTGCTTGTTTCTCTCTTCTCAATAATAAAGTGAGTAATATTAGCACCGCCATATTGTAAAGGATCACTCCAGGACAGGAAGCATTCATCTGCAGTGACTCCAGTCACCTTAAGTGGACCACTTGGAGCACCAGGTCTATCAAGAACCTTCACTATGATTGGTATTGTTTTTGTTCCACCAACATTGCTTAGACAGAGGTCATAGTGGCCACTGTCTTCTCTGATGCACTCTTTAACTGTGAGCACTGTGCGTTTGATTATGGTTTTGATTTCCATTCTTGGAGTAGTTTTATCAATTTCCTTTCCATCTTTTATCCATACAACATCAGGCACTGGTTTTCCGTAAATGTCAGCATCAAGAACAAGGGTTTTTCCAGCATGAATAACAATAACGTCCTTGTACTTCGGGTCCAGAGATGCTCTTGGGGATTCAATTTCATCTGTAGCTGTAATTGACCCAGTGCTTTCAGAAGGCTCACTGAAAATCCCAGCTGCATTTCTTGCAATTATTCTAAATTCATACTTTTGGTCTTCTGTTAATCCTGTGATTGTAAATTCAGTGTCAATGACATTGGTGAAGCTTGCCTTTATCCAGCGACCATCAGGTAAGTCCCTCCTCTCTACAACATATCCAGTGACTTTGCTGCCACCGTCATACTGTGGCTTTGTCCACTGAAGTGTAATATGGTGTTTGGCGATAACAACTGGGTCAGGTGTTCCAGGCGGATCACATGGATCACGGGCTACAATGCATTCAGAGACTTTGCTTGATCTACCAATACCAACAATATTTTCACCAAAAACTCTATATTCATATCCATTGCCTTCTTCAAGATTGCTTACCTTGAAGACAGTATCAGTAATGAGAGTCTTGTTTAATTTAGTCCAAAGAATGCTGTTTCTTTCCTTACTTTCAAGATGATAACCAATAACCGTACTACCACCATCATTAACAGGTTCATTCCATTCAACAATCATGTGTTCCTTTGTTGCTGATGAGATAAATGGGGTACCAGGTGGACCGGGCGGTTTGTAAGGATACTGTACAACAACTGATGAGGAGTCCAATGGCGGACCCTTTCCATATCTGTTTTCAGCAAAGACTCTGAACTGATACTCTGAACCTGTTTTCAGCTTTGAAATTTTGATGGTTGTTCTTGCAATTATTCCAGACACTATCTGCCAGGCTGTGGTAGTTGCATCTCGTTTTTCAACAATGTAATTCTTTACTTGGCAACCACCTGTGTATTCCGGTGGTTCCCAGGAGATAGACACAGAGTTTTTACTGACATCAAAAATTTTAACGGGGCCAGTTGGTGGGCCAGGTTTGTCAAGGATTATAATTGCAATTTCTTCTGTCGCTGCGCCAGCACTGTTTGTTGCAGTGACTGTGTATTTTCCAAAGTCATCGTTGCTAGCCTCCTTAATCTGAAGAATAACCGAAGCTTGTGTGGCTGTGAGATTGACTCTTGTTGTCTGTTTTAGTGATTGTCTATCTTTCATCAAAGATATTTTAGGTTTGGGGCGTCCAAGCACTGGTATTTCAATTTTGAGATCCTCACCACGCTGGATACTGTAAGTATTGAATGCTGGTTTGAGACTGGGTTCAATAGTCAGGTCATTTGCAATAACAGGCACAGCTAAAGGCTTTGGATCACTTTTTCCTTTTTCATTGTAGGCAACAACACGTAAGAGGTACTCCTGACCAGATGTTAATCCAGTAACCGTGCCTTCACATGCCTTGGTTGATGTTGCAACACTCCATTTATCGGTCCCCTTAGACTGCATTTCAATTAAGTAACCCATTATTCTGCTACCCCCATCATGTTCTGGCTTTTCCCATGCTAGAGAAGCACTGGCTTTTGTCACATCAGTCAAAGACACCTTTCCAACTGGAAGAGGAACCTCAGATGCCTTCACTGCGTTTTTAGTTTCGACAGGTAGCCCAACTCCATATTCATTCTCAGCCATAACCTTAAAGTAATACATAGCTCCTTCAGTGAGATTCTCTACAATTAAGCTTGTTTTCGTGCACTTGGCCGTTACATTGGCATATGCTTTTCTGGTCGATTCACGTTTATCAACCACATAATTCTTAATCTTTGCCCCTCCATCACTCAGTGGAGGCTCCCAAATTAGAGTGACATTGTTTTTCTTGATATTGTTCACAACAAGGTTAAGGGGTGCTCCTGGTGTATCCAGTACTTTAACAGATACAAACTCTGAAATGGAGCCACAGCTGTTTTCCAGTTTCAGTGAATATTTTCCAGTGTCATTCCTGTCACAGCAGTCAATTGAAAGTTGGGTATAGTTAAGCCCCTTCTCAATTTGTACCTTATCAGATAAACCCCCTTCATCTTTAGACCAGCTAATCTCTGGGTTTGGTCTCCCTTTGAAAGGTATATTGATCCGTATGGATGCTCCAGCACGCACCACAATACCTTTCCGCAGTTCTGAGTCGAGGCTGAGTTCTGGTGCCTCCTTTCTGTCTTCTGCTTTAGCTGTCCCAGGAATAGCTACTGGTTCACCAACGCCTAACGTGTTGACCGCACACACTTGAATCTTATATTCTTGATTTTCTGTAAGGCTTTCGATTTCAAATTTGTTGACACGGAGGCCAGTTGGTGGTGTGCAAATTGTCCAATTATCCTCTTCAGCTTTACAAATTTCCACAATGTATCCCTGGATCTCAGAACCACCATCATACATTGGTTTGCCCCATGCTAATGATATGGATCTCTTTGTGGTGTCAGTGACATGGGCATGAGTGGGTGGGCCGGGTTTGAACTTTGGATTGCACGCCTTAAAGTATGAAGTTGATAAACTTGGTTCTCCAACTCCTGCAGCATTTTCAGCGGAGATTCTTAATTCATATTCATGACTTTCTGTTAGACCGGTCACTCTAAACGATAAGTCTGTGACTCTACGCTTATTGCATTTAGTCCATCTTATTCCAGCCCTGTCTTTCTTCTCTACAATATAGCCAATTATTTCACTTCCACCATCAGATTCTGGTCTGGTCCAGCACACAGTCATGGAATCTCTTGCAATGTTAGTTACCTCTAGAACTTGTGGTGATCCAGGAGGAAGAAATTGATTTTTTAGTATAACTGGGGCTGATTCTAGTGGTTCACCAGTTCCAAACTTGTTGACAGCCATGACACGGAATATATACTCATTCCCTTCAAGAAGCATAGCTACTTTAAACATTGTAACATCACAATTACCAGTAACTATAGTCCAAGCAAGACGACTAGTTTCTCTTCTCTCAATAATGTAATGAGTAACACTGCTGCCTCCATCCTGTAGTGGAGGAAGCCATGACAGTGTACATTTATCGCAAGTAACACCAGTAATATTAAGGGCCCCATCACATGGTCCTGGTCTATCGAGTACTTTGACATGGAATGGAACAGTCTTGGTACCAGCCACATTAGTAAGCTGCAAATTATACTGACCACCATCAATTCGGACGGCATCTTTAATAACAATCATTGCTCTGGTTTCAGTGTTTTTGATCTCGCAATTGAATGTATTTTCGATTTCTTTATCACCCTTGAACCACTGGATTATTGGTATTGGTTTTCCATGGACATCAGCATCAAGTTTAAAATTATCTCCTGCATTTACAACAATAGCCTGACTATACTCTGGGTCAATTGAAAATCTTGGTGGCTCAACGTCATCCTTTACAGTTATGGGTCCAGTATTATAAGATGGTTTACTTATAGTTCCAGCTGCATTTTTCGCAATAACCCTGAAGTCATATTTG
Organism: Hiodon alosoides; assembly: GCA_025775065.1. Taxonomy (NCBI): domain Eukaryota; kingdom Metazoa; phylum Chordata; class Actinopteri; order Hiodontiformes; family Hiodontidae; genus Hiodon; species Hiodon alosoides. The sequence continues at coordinate 526,018 of JAOYSI010000027.1, read as the reverse complement.
TAGTTTTCATTCAGGCCGGTGACGGTAAATTTTGTTTCTATAACATTTGTAAAGTTTGCCCTCATCCAACGTCCATCTGGAAGGTCTCGTTTCTCTACAGTGTAACCAGTAATCATACTACCTCCATCATACTCAGGCTTTGTCCACTGGAGTGTGATTGACTGTTTAGTCACAGTGATGGCTTCTGGGGTTCCAGGTGGGTCACATGGATCACGCGCCACAAATCCCTCTGAGACTTTGCTGCATCTGCCTATGCCGACAATATTCTCTGCGTATACTCTGAACTCATATTCTATACCTTCTTCCAAGGGACTTGTTTTAAATTGAGTCTCTTGAATTAGTGTCTTATTAATCTTTGTCCACAGAATACTATTCCTCTCTTTTCTTTCAAGATGGTAGCCATTAATACTACTGCCTCCATCTGAAATTGGTTCATGCCACTCCACCACCATGTGATTCCTTGACAGTGATGAAACAAAAGGAGTACCTGGTGGACCTGGTTCCTTGTATGGATACTGGGCTACCACTGACACGGAGTCTAAAGCATAACTTTTGCCGTATCGGTTCTCAGCAATGATTCTGAACTGGTATTCTGACCCAGTTTTCAACCTAGACACCTTCAGGGTAGTTCTTGCTAGTGTGGTAGACACATTCTCCCAGCTTGCAGTAGTCGTTTCTCTCTTCTGCACAATGTAGTTGGAAATCTGGCAGCCACCTGTGTATTTTGGTGGATCCCAAGAAATTGTGACACTTTCTACACTGACGTCATCAAATCTTACTGGACCACTAGGTGGGCCAGGTTTATCAAGTGTGATGATTTCAATAGTTGCCTCCCTTTGTCCAACAATATTAGAAACAGTAATTCCATATATCCCTCCATCATCTCTTGTTGCCTCTTTTATGTTGAGAATTGTGAGGTTTGCAGAATTGACAATGTTAATCCTTGTTGTCTGTTTAAGAGTTAAGCCGTCCTTAGTCCAAATAATGTTTGGTTTAGGACGCCCAGTAGTTGGGATTTCTACTTTTAGATCTTTACCAACTTGCACACTATAGTTGCTAAATGAAGGCCTTACATCAGGATCAATAACAAGGTCTTTTACTTGCACTGGTACAGCAAGTGACATTGGGTCACTCTTTCCTTTCTCATTCATAGCCATTACTCTAAACATATATTCTTCACCCTTTACTAAATTGCTGACCACAGTCTCGAGCGTCTTGACAATTGTACAGCCAGACCATTTTTCACTGCCCTTAGCTTGCATTTCCACCAGATATTGAAGGACTCTACTGCCACCATCATGCTCAGGTTTTGCCCAGGCTAGAGAAACACTACTGCTCGTTACATCAACAACAGTAAATTTGCCTGGGGGTTGGGGAACCTCGGATACTTTCAGAGGATCAACAGTTTCAGCTGGTAACCCAATTCCATGCTCGTTTTCTGCAAGAACTCTGAAATAATAATTGCATCCCTCCTGAAGTGGTTCAATTTTCCATGTCATCTTGTGACAGTTGGTGACAACGGCTGAATAAGCTTTTCTAGTACTTTCACGTTTCTCAATAATGTAATTTTTTATTTTAGCTCCACCGTCAACCATAGGTGCTTCCCATGTAAGTGTCACTGACTGCTTTGTAATTTCTTTTACACTGAGGTTAACTGGGGCACTAGGTGTGTCAAGCACTCGGACATTGATGAGGGCAGACTTTGTACCACTAGTATTTTTTGCAGTAATAGAATATTTTCCGCTGTCATACCTATTGACATTGTCAATCACAAGGGAGGTGTAGTTACTTGTTACTTCAATCATAGCTGTATCCTTAATTACACCATCAGCTTTTTCCCATTCAATTTCAGGGGCAGGACGTCCTCTGATTGGAATGAATAATCTAAGTGATCCTCCAGCTCTTACATTAATCAGCTTCCTAAGGTCAGGATCAAGATCAAGATCTGGTTCTTCCATTTTATCTTCAACAATAATTGTCCCAGAGACATCTGCATGCTCACCAACACCAGCCTTGTTAATGGCACACACTCTGAATTTATACTCATGCTTTTCTTTTAGTTTGTCAACTTCATATCTTGTCTGGGGGATGCCTGTGGATGGAGTACAAATTGTCCATTCTTCCGATAAGGCTTCACATGCCTCAACAATATATCCCTGAATCTCACAACCACCATCATAAATAGGTTTTCCCCATGCAAGAAAAACAGAGGTTCTCGATACATCAATCACTTTGGGGTTATTTGGTGGGCCTGGTTTGAAAATAGGATCCAGTGCGTTGTAGTAAACTGATGGGGAGCTTGGCTCTCCAATTCCAGCAATATTCTCAGCTGCAACTCTAAATTCATAGCAGTGGCTTTCGAGAAGTCCAGTGACTTTAAAGCATAGTTCACTCACTGTTTGTTTATTGCATTTAGTCCATATCACACCTTCTTTATCATGCTTTTCAATAACATATGAGGTGATTGGACTGCCACCATCATTAGTTGGTGCTTCCCATGTTACAATCATGGAGTCCTTCGTGATACTGGAAACCTCAACTCCTTTCGGTGCATCAGGCGTGACAAATGGATTTTTAGCAATCACAGCCTCGGATTCAATAGGCTCACTAGTTCCATATTTGTTCACAGCTAAGACACGGAAGATATACTCATTTCCTTCCAGAAGTTTTGTGATTTTCAGAGTTAGTGCACGTACTTCAGATTCAACAACGCTCCAGACTAATCTGCTGGTCTCTCTCCTTTCAACAAGGTAATGGGATACATCACTTCCACCATCGTGCAGAGGAGGTTTCCAGGAAATTGAGCATTGCTCACTTGTTTTACCGTAGACAGAAATGGGACCCTCGGGTGGCCCAGGTTTATCTAACACTTTGACATTGATGTCAACTGACTTCTCTCCTCCAATATTTTTCAGTAGGAGAGTATATCGGCCTCCATCTATGCATTGAGCTTCCTTCACACAAAAACATGTGCTATAGTCTGTATTTTTTATTTCATGACGTATAGTGTTGGTAAGTTCTTTTTCTCCCTTCATCCAATAGATTTTGGGTGTTGGTTTTCCATGTACATCAGCATCAATTTTGAAGTTTTCCCCAGCATTTATAACAATAGTTTGAGTGTATTGAGGATCTATTCCTATGCGAGGTACATCAACTTCGTCCTTTGCAGTAATAGGACCAGTGCTATAAGATGGATCACTAAGAAGGCCTGCTGCATTTCTTGCAATGATACGAAACTCGTATTTCTGCTCCTCAACTAAGCCGGTTGCAACATATTCAGTTTCAATAACATTTGTAAAATTTGCCCTCATCCAACGGCCCTCTGGGATCTCTTTCTTTTCAACAATATAACCAGTGACTTTGCTTCCTCCATCATACTCTGGCTTTGTCCATCTTAGTTTAACTGAATTTTTGGTCACAGAAACCGCTTCAGGGGTGCCTGGAGGATCACATGGATCTCTGGCAGCATAGCATTCTGAAACTTTGCTGGCTTTGCCAATGCCCACAATATTTTCTGCATAAACTCTGTACTCATATTCAATTCCCTCTTCAAGGCTAGAGGTCTTGAAGCTTGTGTCTTGAATAAGCGTCTTATTAATCTTCATCCAAAGAATGCTGTTTCTTTCTTTACGTTCAAGATGATATCCCAATATATTGCTTCCTCCATCGATGACAGGTTCATTCCAAACTACAACCATGCTATCCTTTGTGGAGGCATGCACAAAGGGAGTCCCTGGAGGGCCAGGAAGTTTAAATGGATACTGAGCAACTACAGATTCTGAGACAAGAACTGAGCTCTTCCCATATCTGTTCTCAGCAGTAATTCTGAACTGATATTCAGAACCAGTCTTCAACCTTCCTGCTTTAATTGTTGTTCTAGCTAAATTTCCTGACACAATCAGCCAATTTGTGGTAGTTGTATCTCTTTTTTCAACAATGTAGTTGTTGATGGTACAACCACCATCATAGTCGGGAGGTTTCCAAGACAAAGTGATACTATTAGCTGTAACTTCATCTATTTTAACTGGGCCAGTTGGCGGACCAGGTTTATCCAGAACCACAATGCTAATGTCTGCGTTTCTTTCACCAGCAGTGTTTGACAGTTTGATGGTATACTGGCCAACATCATCTCTGCAAGCATCCTTGACCATCAGACATAACTCAGAGTCAGTTTTATCAAAATTTACTCTGGAGGTTCGCTTGAGAGGAACACCACTTTTGTGCCAGGATATAGCTGCTTTGGGACGAGCAACATAAGGTATTTCTACCTTCAAATCATCTCCTGCAAGAACACTAAATGTCGAGAATAATAACTTGACTGATGGGGCAATCACAAGATCTTTGGCAATTACCGGCACACCTATCTGACGAGGATCACTTGTTCCTTTCTCATTTCTTGCAGATACACGGAACATGTATTCTTCACCTTGTGTAAGTCCAGTAACTATAGCTTCAGTGACTTTTACGATCATACATTGGGTCCAGTTTTCACTTCCTTTGCCTTGCATCTCAACAACATATGCTACTATTCTGCTTCCTCCGTCATGATCTGGCTTTTCCCATGACAATGTGGCACTGTTGCTTGTTACATCTTTCAGAGTGACTTTGCCCGGAGGAAGGGGTTTTTCAGACACTTTAACTGATTCATTAGTCTCAATGGGAAGACCAATTCCATATTCATTTTCAGCTAAAACCCTAAAGTAATAGTTGCAGCCCTCCTGCAGCTGATCAACAGTCCAGCTTGTTTTGTGACAGTTAGCATTAACAGTTGAGTAAGCTTTTCTTGTTGATTCCCGTTTTTCTACAATGTAATTCTTAATATTAGATCCACCATCCACGATAGGAGGATCCCAGGTGAGTGAGACTGATTGTTTACTAACTTCATTGATTTTCAGATTTTGTGGTGCTCCAGGGGTATCCAGTACTCTGACCTGAACAAAAGCTGTCTTGCTTCCTGAGTTGTTTTCTACTGTTAACATGTATTTTCCACTATCAAATCGGTTTACATTTTCAATTATTACAGATGTAAATGAGGATGTTTTCTCAATTGTGGCTCTCTCAAGAGGCTCACCATTTTCTCTTGACCAATTAACCACAGGAGCTGGTCTTCCTTTGATTGGTACAAACAGTCTTAATGTTCCACAAGCTCTGATGTTGACAGCTTTACGGAGCTCGGCGTCAAGCTCAATTTCTGGTGGAATTTGCCTGTCTTCTGCTTTTGGTGATCCAGGTATAGAGGCAGCCTCTCCAGCTCCTTCACAGTTGACTGCTGAAATATTGATTTTGTAATCTTGATTTTCCTTCAGATTGGTAATTGTAAATGATGTAGCTATTAGTCCTTCTTTAGGAGTCACTACTGTCCATTCGTGCTCCTCAGGAAGGCAAGTCTCAACAATATATCCTGTGATATCAGATCCGCCATCATACACTGGTTTGTTCCATGCAATAGTTATTGACGACTTACTTGTGTCCAACACTCTTGGATTTCCAGGCGGACCGGGCTGGAAAATAGTGTCACCAGCCTTATAAAATGGACTTGAAAGACTTGGTTTACTTAAACCCGCAGCATTCTCAGCAATGATTCTGAATTCATATTCATGTCCTGGTATGAGTCCTGATACTTTGTACCTCGTCTCAATCACAACTTTACAGTTACATCTCACCCAGCGAAGACCCGCCTTATCTCTTTTTTCAATAATGTAGTTGGAAATATTGCTTCCACCATTATTTTTAGGAGGTTCCCAGCAAACCACCATTGAATCCTTAGTGATTGTTGTAACTTCAGGGGTTTGTGGCGGATCAGAGGGCACATATGGGTTGACTGCAATAATGGGCTCAGATTCAAGGGGCTCACCGACTCCATACTTATTGACAGCCATGACTCTAAAGATATACTCATTTCCTTTCAGCAACTTAGTTACCTTAAACTGTTGGACCTGCAAGTCCGATGATACGTTAGTCCACGCAAGCCTGCTTGTTTCACGCTTTTCAATTATGTAGCCTTCAATATTTGCTCCACCATCATCTAATGGTGGCAACCATGACAATACACAACTCTCAGAAGTGATGTCTGTAATCGCAAGTGGTCCACCTGCTGGGCCAGGTCTATCAAGAACTTTCACGTTGAAGACATGTTTAGCAAAACCACCAAGGTTACTGGCAGTTAATGTGAATAACCCTCCATCTCTTCTTAAGGAATCTTTATTTATCAAAGTTGTGGTGCAGTCTGTCATTTTTATTTCTAATTTTTTTGTATTTTCGATTTCCTTACCATCTTTAGTCCAAACCATGGATGGTAATGGCTGACCGGCAACATCAGCATCAAGTCTGAAGTTTTCACCTGCTTTCAGATATACAACATCCTTGAACTTGGCATCAACCATAATTCTTGGCTCCTCAATGTCATCTTTACAGGTTATGCAATCTGATGCTTCAGAAGGGTTGCTTACAGCACCAGCCGAATTTCTAGCAAAAACACGAAATTCATATGAGGCATTCTCTGTGAGTCCACTTACGGTGAATGTGGTCTCAAGGACGTTACTGAAGTTAGCTTTGAGCCAGCGGCCATTCGGTAGGTCTCTCTTTTCCACTGTGTACCCAGTTATCTTGAACCCACCATCATATTCGGGTTTTGTCCATTGAACCGTAACTGAACTTTTAGTAATGTTGATAGCTATTGGCTGGCCGGGTGGATCCACTGGATCTAGCGCATACAAAGCCTCTGATGGCTTGCTTGGCTTACCCACTCCAGCCATATTTTCAGCTAAAACGCGGAACTCATAAGCAATTCCATCCTCCAGTCCTATGGACTTGAAAATGTTGCCAACTATCAGGGCTTTACTAACCTTTTGCCATAAAATACCATTCCTCTCTTTCCTTTCAACGTGATATCCAACGACTTCACTTCCTCCATCAGAAACAGGTTCATTCCAGCCAATTGTCATAGTGTCTTTAGTGAAGGCTACTACTTGAGGGGTTCCTGGTGGTCCAGGAACCTTGAATGGATATGATGCAACTATGGCTTCTGAGGTAATGGGAGGACCGATGCCATATCTGTTTTTGGCTTTAACACGGAATTGGTACTCAACTCCTGTGGTAAGGCGCTCAGCTTTAAATGTTGTACGGATGACTGTTGCTGATAATTCAACCCATGATGTGCTTGTGGTTTCTTGTAATTCAACAATGTAATTGTTAATAGGTACTCCTCCATCATTCTCAGGGGAATCCCATGATATTATAATGTAGTTACGGGAGATTTTGTCAAATTTAATTGGTCCCTTTGGAGGTCCAGGAATATCATGCACTTTAATGGTAAAGGTCTCTTTCACAGTCCCCAGTATGTTCTTTCCTATCACAGAGTATTGTCCGCCGTCATTCCTATTGATTTCTGTAATATTAAGGATAGTTGAAATTGGAGTAGTTTCAGCATTTATTCTTTGCGTATGTTTAAGAGGCTGATCATCCTTCAACCAACTAACAGTTGGTACTGGACGACCAAAAACTGGTATTTCAACTTTTACATCAGCACCTGCTTTGGCAATAACTAATTTCTGGCAGATTCCACGCAGATCAAATTCAGGTCCTGTGGTTTGTTCATTAATAACTACAGGCCTGCTTTCACAAGGGTCACTTCGGCCACAATGGTTTACAGCCATGACGCGGAATACATACTCTTCATTTTCATTTAAATTTTTTGCTATGAAATCCAGACTCTTCACTGCAGTGACATGAGACCACTGCTCAGCTCCTTTCTTTTGTGCTTCAATTACGTATCCAGTAATTCTACTTCCACCATCATGTTTTGGTTTTGTCCATGCAAGACTTGCAGAGTTCTTGGTAATATCTGTAATATTAAGCTTTCCAGGAGCACCTGGTGTTTGTGAGGCTCTAATTGGATCAGAAGTTTCAACAGGCTCACCAATGCCAAATTCATTTTCAGCACGTACTCTAAAGTAATATTCCGATCCTTCTGCTAAGTTTGGAACTCTAACTGAACATTTTGGACAATTTGTAATTATGGTAGCATAAGCCTTTCGTGTGGCCTCCCGCTTCTCAATGATATAATTGGTAATCTTTGATCCTCCATCAATGATGGGCATTTCCCACTGAAGAGTGATGCTCTCTTTATTAATCTCTTGGGGCTTCAGGTTGATAGGAGGTCCAGGAGAATCCAAAACTCTAACATTAACATATCCAGTCTTTTCACCAGCAACACTCTTTAATGTCAAGGTGTATTTTCCAGCATCATGTCTTGTACAATCTGGGATAACAAGAAGAGTATAGGACTCTGTGGTATCAATATGTGCACGGCCTACAAGAGACATCTCTTCTTTCATCCAGGAGACATCTGGAGTTGGGCGGCCTTTGATTGGCACAAAAATACGTATGGAGACCCCGGCCTTGACGATAAGAGTTCTTCTCAGTTCAGCATCCAATTCAAAATCTGGAATTTCTTGGCGCTCCACAACTTCAACAAGTTCTTCAACTTGGGCTGGTTCACCGACACCTTCTGCATTCATAGCACTGACTCTGAAATGGTATTTTCCTCCAGTTTGCAGGTTTGCAACAACAAATTCAGTAATTCTCAAAGCAGTGCCTGTGTTATCTTTAACCCAGTCTTCTTCTCCTTCTTTTTTATGCTCAACAATGTATCCAGTGATGTCACGTCCACCGTCATATTGAGGTCTGCCCCAAATAAATGTTGCTGTAGATTTAGTTGTATCCGTAATTCTTGGGTTTGATGGAGGCCCAGGCACATCTGAAAAATAGCATAGGTACTGTTTGAAAAATTAATGCTGATTTATAATTTCCTGTTTATAATATGTGTTTCATTTTGAAACATTATCATACAAAGATACTTTTAGGTGTATGGCGGGAAGTTTTTACTTACATGCCACTCCCTTGGTAATCACAGGCTGTGAAGACTCACTGGGTTCTCCAAAGCCAGCTTTGTTTTCTGCAATGACTCGGAATTCATATTCAACTCCTTCAGAGAGACCCTGCACTTTGTAATTTAGAGTGGAAATCAGTTTCTTTGATGCTTTAACCCATCTCATCCCTCTCCTTTCTTTTCTTTCAACGCTGTAACCTATGATGTCACTACCGCCATCTTCAACAGGTCTCTTCCATGAAATGGTGACAGAGTTCTCGTTCACGTTTTCAGTTTCTGGTTTTGATGGGGGTCCTGGTGGGCCTGTAAAAATAAAGTTTTGTAACATTAAGAATGCTTCCGTTAAAACACAAATCTGTAAGATCATCAAGTATATTAAAACTAAACATACCAAAGCTGTCCACCATTTTCACAGATTCAGACTGTGTCGCTTCACCAGTACCATACTGGTTTACAGCTGAGACTCGGAAGGTATATTCATTGCCCTGGATAAGCTTGCTCGCAACAAAACGGCAATCCAGGACATTTTCAGCAAGCATGGTCCACAGAAGACGACTGGTTTCCCTCTTCTCTAGAGTGTATGACTTAATTGCACAGCCCCCATCTTCGTGTGGTGGTGACCATGTCAAAGTGACCTTTTCAGCAGAAATGCTGCTGGCTTCAATTGGTCCTGGAGGTCCAGGAACATCCAGGACTGTCACTTTCACATTTTCTTCTTTAATGCCAAACGGATTGCTGGCAGAAATAGTATATTCACCAGAATCCTTCCTGCTGGCGTATTTAATTGATAATGTTGAAGATGTAGGAGTGGTATCAATCTGGCAAATATCTGATGGTTTGAAGTCTCTTCCTCCTTTAGACCACACAGATGTTGGTGTAGGTTTACCGATTATGCTGGTGGCAGTTATCACAATAGTATCACCAGCTCTAACAGTAAGTCCCTCCTTTACTGTTGGATCAATGGTGATGGTTGGGGCCTCTGTTAGGGATTTGAGAAGGAACTGTTATAGCTCAAATGTTATTCTGTATAATACGTACAATTTTAAGTCAAAATTTAAGTTTCTTACCATATTCATCCATGCAAACCAGGGTGTCAGTTTGTTCAGACGGCGCACTTATTGCTCCAGCGGCATTCTTGGCTTTCACTCTGAATTCAAACTTGCAGCCCTCCTGTAGATTTGTCACAGTGAATGCCCTATCCACAACATTTACACTGTTAGCCTTCATCCAGGCTTTTGAAGGCAGATCACGTTTTTCAACAATGTAGCCTGTCAACTTGTGTCCCCCATCGTACTTTGGTTCAGTCCACTGAAGTGTGATAGTACTTCTTGTAATGCTAATCACATCAGGTTTACCAGGAGAATCTAAAAAAAAAAATTAAAATAAATAAAAACAGAAGAAGAACAAATACTTGTAACAATGCAAAAATATAGAAAAAGAAAAACCAAAATGACAATAAAATTGTCAGTAAACAAATGACAAATTTTTATTGTCATAAAAATGACTTTAAGACTGCTCAACTCACCGATTGGATCTAGGGCAACTTGAGGCTCTGTTGGTGGACTTGGCCTTCCGACACCAGCTAGGTTTATAGCCATGACTCTGAATTCATACTCAAGACCTTCTGTTAAACCAGTCACTCTATATTCCTTCATTTTAACAGCCATCATGTTGGCTCTCTTCCACAACAAACTGTTCCTTTCTTTGAATTCAACATTGTAACCTGAGAGGACAAAAAAGTGATATTCCCTATTTATGTTTGTTTCAATACATTCACATATAAAATATTACAGAGGTTTCACTAGTAAAATGATTATGTACTAATATATATTAGTACCGTAAAATCTATGTCAAAATTCTTGGTGCAAGCATCTATAGGAATAAAAAAATCTAGTTAATTTCACGCTCTAACTCATTTCAGTTTAGAAATAATATATCTCTTCTAAAGGCTTTTGCTGGTCACCGAATCAATCTCTAGAGAACACAGAAATACTTCCTATTTACACAAGTGGATTATCACAATGGCTGCCTATTACTACAATAACACGCAACGTGACACCTCTCTGTAGTCAGAAAAATACTGTTGGGGGCATCAAATGGATGATTAAGAGAAGGGCCGATGGTATGCAAATGACTGTCGCACCCCACAACCTAGGCAAGGTGTCAGGAGCATCCACACATAGAGAAGATGCTAACTCTTCCTAGGGGATGAGACATTTTATTGTATTGTAAAGTCATTGATCTGATGTTGTATTTTAATTGTGTGAAAGGTTCCAGTTACTATAGGTACCCTGATATAAATAATGATTCAGTGGGTATTTGTAAGAATGGCTCTGATCGTGTATCAAGCATTTTCTATCGAGATCGAACCTGGGGGAAAATTCTCAACATAGGAACATAGACAGTGTATTAATAGCTCAAGGAAGGTCCTGGACAGACTCATTTTCCCAGTTAGCAGCAGGAGTTGAAAACTGAAAATGTCTGTGTGCATTCCAGTTCAGCTTTTACTATATCTATTTACCAGTAATGGGGCTGCCTCCGGTCTTCCTTGGATCCGACCAGGCTAGCACTGCAGAATCATGCCACATACTCATGACTTGTGGTGGTGGTGGTGCATCTGGGACATCTGGTGAAATGACACAATATATTTTGAGCATCTTCTCAGCACGAAACTACAGGTGTGCTAAAGTAATAATAATATAATCACTTACTAAATGGATGCTTAGCCACAACAGCGTCAGATTTGAGGCCTTCTCCAACTCCATACTTGTTTTCTGCAGAAACTCTAAAGATATACTCAGTTCCTTCATGAAGACCAGTCACTCTTAGATTGTTTGTCTCCACAACCGAAGCACACGTAACCCACATATTGGTTGTGGAATCTCTCTTTTCAAGAATGTAGTTGGTTATTTCTGATCCACCATCATCCTTTGGTACACCCCATTTCAAAGTAATTCCGTCAGCAGTGACTTCATTGAACTTAATTGGTCCTGTCGGTATTCCTGGTTTACCAACCACCCTAACAAATATGGTTGATTCTCTAGTGCCTGCGCTGTTTCTAAGAGTAATAATGTATTTTGAGGCGTCACCTCTTTGGCAATCATGAATCAGCAGAGTTGTGTTGACAGCCGTCGACTCAGCAGAAACTCTGCCACTGTCAGTTAAAGTTTCATCTTCACCCTTCTTCCATGTGACAGTAGGGACCGGTTTTCCAACAATGGGGATTTTCAGACGAACTTTACTTCCCTCCTTGGCGATATAGCATAAATTTGGTATGTCTCGTAAGTCACAACTAGGTGGAACTACAACAAAGAAGAAGAAGAAAAACGTGAGATTAAAACCTCCATTAAACAGGGACACATGGCTGTTATATGTATTTAGACCAATCCTTGTCCAGTCCTTACCAGTGAGGTCTTTAGCCACAACACTAAGTTCCTTTTCAACGCCATCTCCAGAGTCATTCACTGCTTTCACTCTGTATGAATATTCTCTTCCTTCTACAAGATCTTTGGCACTGTACTGCATGTTCTTCGAAGTCATCAGCACTTTCCATTTATCTTCTCCATTCTTCACTTCTAGCACGTATGCTATAATGCGACTTCCACCATCACTAACTGGTTTCTTCCAGCCAAGTGTGCATGAATCCTTTGTGACAAGTAATGCTTTGAAGTCCACAACTGGACCTGGTTGTTCTAAAAGAAGTAATTTGTTCATTTTATCCTTTTGAAACAACACATATTAACCATATTTTGAAATATAGTTAAAGTGATATTAATTATTTAGAAAAACAAGTTAAATAGCTAAACAAGTAAATAAAATGCATTTCACTTACCAGACGCTCGTACAGCGTCTGTAGGTACACTTGGCTCCCCGATACCATATTCATTTTCGGCATAGACTCTGTAACAATAAGACCTCCCTGGATCCAAGTTTTGAATTTTGAAAGATGTTTTAATACAGTTAGTTATAACCGTGGACCATGCCTTTCTCTCGGCATCACGCTTTTCAACAATGTAACTCTTCACTGGACTTCCACCGTCAATTAGAGGAGCATCCCAAAGTAGGGACGCACTGTCCTTTGAAGTCTCCTTTACCATCAGATTAAGTGGTGGGCCGGGGGTATCTATATTAAAAATTAAAAACGTAGAAGATTTGTAGATTGTATTAAACCACTGCAATTGTTCATTACAATGAAATGATTGAGTCATAAAGAACACTTACCAAAAACCTTGACAACAATTGTGTACATCTTCATTCCGCTGGTGTTCTCCAGGTTCAGTATGTATTTGCCTGCATCATATCTGTTCACTTTCTCAACAAACACCAGAGTATCCCACTCGGTGGTCTTGATCACAATGCCCGGTCTTTCTTTAATGTTAGTGTTCATCTTGGCCCAGGTGACCCTGGGTGCAGGGCGGCCCTTCAGTGGCACGTACAGTCTCATTGGGACTCCAGCACGCAGTTCCAGGGTTTTCTTCAGCTCTTCATCCAGTCCTGCTTCAGGAGCAACTATATCATAAAATCATTATTCAATTAGGAAAAAAAATGTTTATATGCTATTTATGGCGTTTATAAAGCAAGGCATTTGACCATACACAATCGTTAATCTAATTTTTTTTATAGGACTTTTTAATGGGTTCCCATTCCACTTATTCCCTGTTGTTTGTTTGTACCTATGTACATCAACTCAAAGAACTCTAATACTCTCCCAGAGAAAATCTAATAGTCAGATATCTGACTATGGAGAGTAAAGTTCCACATTTTTTTCTAAAGAAAAACTATATCAGTTTCCATTTTCAGGATGAATAAACTTACCCAAAATGTCTTTTGCAACATGTTTTCCTGGAACTTGACTTGGCTCGCTAAACCCAACCTTGTTTACAGCAGACACACGGAACTCGTATTCTGTTTTATCGAGAAGCCCGGTCACCAGATACTTTGTCTCTCTGAGGTTCTTGGGTACGTTGCACCTTTTCCAGTCTGTAGTGTCTGCTGTCTTCATCTCAACCAGGTAACCCAAGATTTCACATCCACCATCATTGACTGGTTTTAACCAGGTCAGACTAATTGTGCTATGCGTCATGTCATTAACCTTTGGAGAAACTGGTGGACTAGGGGGATCTGTGGAGCAGGAAAAAATGTGATGACAAAAAACATTATTAACAATATTATAAAAAAAAAAAACAGCTATATTTTCATACTTCAGAAGTATCGGTATCACTGGTTAAATACTTACATAAAGGATCAAGTGCAATTGCAGCACTAGACGGATCACTTGGTTTGCCGAGACCAGCTTTGTTGAGAGCAATGACCCTGAATTCATACTCCGCTCCTTCTGAGAGACCACTAGCTTCAATTGTTCTCTCCATCACTGGCCGTCTGTTCAGCTTGGTCCAGTTAACTTCTTTGGTCTCCCGCTTTTCAACCATATATCCAAGAATGATGGACCCACCATCATTAACAGGTTCCTTCCAGCTGACAGTCATGTGATCCTTAGTGATATTGGTAATAATGGGGGGATCACAGGCCCCAGGGACAACTGCAGATGAAGGAAACCACAATTAACAACGAAAACCTGAGACATTTTCACAAATTGTCAATATAAGAAAAAACAAAACAAAAAATGCTATATTATTACCAAAAGGATTCTTAGCAACAACAGGGTCAGTCAGAATGGGGTCACCAACACCGTATTTGTTCTCAGCAGAGACACGAAATTGATACTCGCAGCCTTCAATCAGCTTCGCTACAGAGTATTGAGTGTTTTCGCCACTGATTTTGGCTGTGACCTGAGCCCAGTTGGCTCTACTTGTTTCACGCTTGTCAACAATGTAGTTGGTGATTGGAGAGCCTCCATCATCAACAGGTGGCTCCCAACTCAGCTTGATACAATCTGCATAAACATCCCCAAACTTGAGAGAAGCAGGTGGACCAGGTGTGTCTAAGAAACAAGAATAAAAATGGCATTTTAAAGCAAATAAAAATCAAGAATTTAATGAAAGTTATAACGGACTACTTTTTTTCTGCATAACTGCACTTACCCAGAACTGTAAGCTTAATTTCGCCAGTTTTAGTACCACTTGCATTTTCTGCCAGAATAGTATATTCTCCCGTCTCCTTCCTTGATACAGATGATAACTCCAGAAGGAAAAGATTTCTCTTCTGTGACATACGTAGGCCTTCAGCGGGTTTTAGTATCTTGTCATTTCTCTTCCATGTAACCTTTGGCATGGGCTTCCCAAATACTTCAGCCTCAAGGCAAACATTTGCTCCAGCTTTAACAGGTATGAGTCTCTTCATTTGAATTCCTATTTCTATTCTTGGTGGAACTGAAGTGCAAACAGAAAGATACGATATCTATGAATAACACATGTAACTGAGAAACAGTTTGTTTTTTTTAACAAGTTAAATTAAATGATTCACATTTTAATTTTACTAGGTATCATATTACCGTTTTCTGCAGAAACAAGGATCATATCAGAGACGTCAGATGGTCTACTCAGGTTAACTGCAGTCTTGGCGATTATTCTGAACTGGTACTGGGCTCCTTCATCTAAGCCTGTTGCGGTGTATTCTTCTCTTGGTACATTCTGGCTACTTGTGTTACAACGCGTCCATTTATCTCCAGGAATCTTTATGGCTTCCACATAATATCCAATGATCTTACTGCCACCGTCATTCTTTGGTCTGGTCCAAACCAGGCTGACTGAATTCTTAGTGATATCAAGGACTTCTGGTTTTCCTGGTGGATCTATCATAGGATGACATATAAATATGTATTATTTTCGCTCTAGAATGGTACATAATAATGCTTTTAAAGGTTTAATTACACTTTAAATACATACCAACTGGTGTTCTTGCTGTGACAAATTCAGTCTTTTTGCTTGGTTTACCCTGTCCAGAACGATTGATTGCGGATACCCTAAAGGTGTATTCAAGGCCTTCAATTAGGCCAGCACAGGGGTACTCAGTTGAACGAACAACTGTATCATTAGCCTTAACCCAGAGAAGACTGTTTCTTTCTTTACGCTCAATGTAGTATCCGGTAATAGGACTGCCTCCATCAGATTCTGGTTTTTCCCAGGCCACAAACATACAATCTTTGTTGACTTTGTTGATGCGACAGTTTAATGGTTCACTTGGTACATCTGAAAACAACGAGAAAATTTACAAATTTTATCTATGACTGGGTTAGTTTATAAGTGATTGTATAGTGTATTTGTCTATTTGTATTTCTAAGGCTCTCACCAAAGGGGAATTTGGCAACCATCCTCTCAGATGCAATGGGATCTGAGATTCCAAAGCGGTTCTCAGCACGTACTCGGAAAATGTACTCCTTTCCTGGAATGAGCTTGCCCACCCTACAGCCAGTCTTAGTGCAAGAGGACACAGCCGTAACCCAGTCACCTCTGCTGACATCACACTTCTCAACCACATAGTTAGTGATGTTGCTTCCGCCATCTTCAAGTGGTGCGTGCCAAGACAAGGTGCAGGCATCTGCATCCACCTCACTGATCTCAAATGGAGGTTCCGGTGGGCCAGGGATGTCTTTAACATACAATGAGTTAATATCAGTAACAGGGCTAACAGGTACTTTTCTTTATCAACTTGCCGTTGTTTGTCATCTTTGTTCGTTTGACTCACCCCTGATGATCACTTTCAGCATTTGTTCAGCTTTCCCAGATCTGTTCTCTGCAGAAAGGCTGTATTGGCCACTGTCCTGCCTTGAGACATCTTTGATGATGAGCACGCAACAGGTTTGTGATTTGTGCACGGCGAGACGGCTAGAGGGGACCACGTCCTCATCTCCTCGCTTCCATTTACAGACTGGTGCTGGTTTTCCCGACACAAGAGCCTCCACCCTAAGTTTTACTCCAGCTTTTGCAGTTACAACATCCGCCATGACAATTTTTGGTGTCACTGAAGAATTCAAATAAAACAAGAAATAAAACTTTTTTTTTTTGTTCAGGCAAAAATGTAAGTTTACTGAAATTGAATAATAATTAAACCAAAATTTGGACAGATACATTATAGGCATTTATGAAAAACATCTAAACTTACACATCTGTTCCTTGATCTCAAAATCTCCCTTAGTTTCTGTGGGCAGACTGCAACCCATAATATTTTTTGCTGCCACTCTGAATCTGTATTTATTGCCTTCCTTTAGCCCGACAACAGTGATGCATAAATCTTTGACAACAGAGTATGCTGTCCATTGAGCCTCAGGTTTATCTTCCTCTTCGACCACAGGTTGACCTTCCTCAGGTTCTTTAGGTTGGACCACTAATATGTAATCTACCACATAACCATCTATCTTTGCTCCTCCATCATTTAGTGGTTTCACCCAACCCAGGGTTGCGCTTGTCTTTGTAATTTCTAGTACATCGACTTTCATTGGTGGGTCAGGCTTGCCTGCAAAGTATAACCAACAAGAATTAGAATATGTCCAAATAAGGAGAAGTGACGTATGAAAGTACTGTAGCTAACAGCCGTCCACTTACTGATAGGATCAGATGCCAAATAGGACTTAGGTGAAATCTTTGGGACACCACTCCCATACTGGTTAACTGCTGTGACTCTGAAATAATATTCTGTGCCCGATACAAGATTGCTGATTTTGAAACTTGTCTTCTTGACATCGTTGTTGACTTTCGCCCAGGTCTTTCTGTCTATTTCACGTTTTTCAACCAAGTAATGCGTAACTTCACTTCCACCATCATTCTCAGGAGGAGACCAACAAAGGTTGCAGGACATCGTGGTGATATCGGTGGCTTCCAGACCCCCTACAGGTCCTGGAGTGTCTGTTTAGTAAAATAATAATGTTGTTTACATGTGGTATCAAACAAACTGTGGCAATGAAATAAAATTTTAAACAAATAACATTTTAATGTATGGATATAACCATTACTACAAATGCCAACAAAATTCATGAATGTTACAATAATACAACGACATGCCACACCTACCCAGTACTTTGACATCTACAAACACAGCCTTCTCCCCTGCAGGACTGGACAGTGTTAGGGAATATTTTCCAGAATCTTCACGTGTGCTTTCAGGGATCATAAGGAACGTCATAGTATCTATAAGATCCACATGACCCTTCCTTACAACGTTATCAATGCCCATTCTTCGCCAGGTTACTCTGGGTGCTGGTCTTCCTCTGATTGTGGCACAGAGTCTAATGGGGCACCCAGCTCGAACTGTGAGACCCTTTCTCAGACTGGCATCCAAATCAATCTCAGGGGCCTCTGTTTAAAGTCAAAACAAAACAGAGTGAAAAAGTATTCAAATAAAGTGAATATAATTAAAATGCAAAATTAAGTGTGAAGTTAACCGTTTACACAGCTCACCAAGTATCTCCCTGGGTGATACCGCATCTTCAAGATCAGCAGGAGGGCCCATGCCAACCTGGTTTTGTGCAGAAACGCGAAATTCATACTCCAGGTTCTCATTCAGGCTTGTGACAGTGAATTCTGTCGTGATCAGCTGGGCAGCAACATTACACCTCTTCCAGCCTTCATCTGGCTTTTTACTTGCACCCTTAAGTCTAATTTCAACAACATATCCAATGATCGGAGCACCTCCATCATACACAGGTTTTACCCAGCCAAGTGTGATTGAGGTCTTTGTGCTATCAACCACCTTCAGACCTCCAGGAGGACCAGGTGGTTCTGCAAAAAGTATGTGACAACATTATATCAATGTAATATGATAAACATACATCTAAGAGTTAGATAAACACGTGACTTTCATTGCAGGCAAAGACATGGGCATAGGGTGAACAACACAATGTGTTCAGCATAGTGTGTTTAAATGACAGTTTAACCCATAATAGTGATTTTCAAGTTAACTAAAGTTTATTCAGTGGCAAAATAAGAACAAACTATTAAAACAGTAGCTATAAAAAGTCATACATACCAATTGGATCTTTAGCAGTAACAGATCTTGAAGGTTTACTAGGGTCTCCCAATCCGACTTCATTTTCAGCCTTGACACGGAACTGATACTCATGGTTAGGGATCAAGTTGGTGACATTCATATGAGTCTGTGGGATTGAACCCTTAGTTACTGGAGCCCATCGTATTCCATGTTGTTCCTTTCTTTCGAGAATATAACCCGTGATTGACTTCCCACCATCGTTCTCTGGAGGTGACCATGAAACTGTTATTTCATTCTTGCTAATTTTCGTGACTTCTGGTGGGTCTGGTGGACCAGGTCTGTTGAACTGTGTCTTGGCGACAATTGACTGACTCTCCACTGAAGGACCAGCTCCCATCTTGTTCTCTGCTCGCACCCTGAATATATATTCATTTCCTTCCACCAGGCGAGTCACATTAGCTGAATTGGTGATCACAGCTGAAGAGTGGATGGACCAAACCATTCTTTTAACCTCACATTTTTCCAAAATGTAGTTGTGAATCTCACAGCCACCGTCATCCTCGGGGGGATCCCAAGTCAATATACATCTGTCCACTGAAATTCCAGACACTTTTAGGTTTGTAATAGGACCTGGTCTATCAAGCACATTCACAATGGCATGAGCAGTGCAGCTTCCTGCAATATTTGTGGCAGTGATTACATATTTTCCACTGTCTCCACGTCTTGATGTCGTCATGAGGAATTTTGAAAAATCGACACCAGTTTCAACATGAAGTCTAGGGCACTTGTTAATATCATCCGTATCGCTGTCTTTAAGCCATTTTACCTCTGGCTGGGGTTTTCCCGAAAGAGCAGCCTCAATTTTAATAGAATCACCAGCCTTTACAACAAGGACAGCATCTAACTTCACATGAAGCTTTGGTTCTAATAGCTCTTCTTTGACAAGCGTCTCAGCTGTTGTTACCCAGTTACTCTCTCCTCCTTCATTTTTAGCCTGTACTCTAAACTGGTATATTTGATTTTCAATGCATCTGTCAACCATAAAGAAAGTTTCTTTGATTGCACCCTTGTGCAGTCTTTCCCATTCCTCTGCTTCCTTTGCTTTCCTTTCCACGTGGTATCCAATATTGTGACTGCCACCATCATAATCTGGTTTTTTCCATTTAAGGAAGACAAACGTCTTTCCTATATCAGTTATATGGAAGTTCTCTGGCTCCCCAGGCTTCTCAATTGGGTCAACAGCCAAAATTGCTGTCCTGGTCTCTGTTGTTGGTCCAGGACCACATTTGTTTTCTGCACTTACACGAAATAAATATTCACAATTTTCCACAAGTGGTGCTTTAATAAGGCGTTTAGTGCAATCAGAAGAGATAACTGACCAAGCCCTTTGGCTAGGTTGACGATATTCTATAATATAATTTGTAATTTCTGTGCCTCCATTGTCTTCTGGATTCTCCCATGACACCATGCAAGAGTCTTTGGTCACGTACGCTGTCTTTAGATTCTTACACTGGCCCGGCGTGTCGAGAACATTCACTATAATTGTAGCTTGTGCTTGACCACTACTATTTTTTGCTTGAATAGTGTATTTTCCATAATCTTCTCTAGATGCTTCTTGAATAATCATTTCCACTAGAGGAAAGTTATTAATTTCAGTAATCTTATCTCTGCCCAACACTCTTCCATCCTTAGTCCATGTAATTTCCGGATCAGGTCTTCCTTTAACACGTGTAATAAGGTTAATATTCTGCCCAGCTCGGACAGTCAGAAGATCACGACAAGCAACATCAACATTGATCTCTGGAGGAACCAGAATGTCCTTGGCAACAACGGTTTCTGCAAGCTCTCTTGGCTCTCCTTCTCCAATTTTATTAGTAGCTCTAACACGGAATTTGTATTCTGTGCCTTCAATTAACCCTGGGACTCTAAATGCACACTGCTTGATAAGTTCGTCCTTATTTATTCTGTCCCACTGAGCACTGCTTGATTTCTGGCATTCAACAATATAGCCTAAGATAGGGCTACCTCCATCCCTTGTAGGCTTAGTCCAGACTAAATCTGCATAGGATTTGCTCCAGTCTTTTAGTTTAAGGTTGCCTGGAGGTCCTGGGCGGGTGAAGGCACGTGTAGCTTTAAGTGGATCCGATGCTGGAGAAGGTTCACTAATTCCAGCGATGTTTTCAGCAAAGATTCTAAACTCATAGGTGTTACCCTCAAACAGTCCAGATGCCCTGTATCTGATATCCAAGACGGGTGTTTTATTCACTCGAATCCATTTGCCGGTCATTTCTCTCCGTTCAACAATGTAGCCACTGATCGGGCTACCACCATCTGATAGTGGGATTTCCCATTGAACAGTCACAGCATTTTCTGTAATATCAGAAGCAACAGGCTGTCCTGGAGCACTAGGTGGATCAAACATGAGTTTGGCAATGGTCGGTGGACTTTCCAGGGGAGCACCAATGCCAATCTTGTTCTCTGCACGAATACGTACGATGTACTCACGACCTTTCTCCAAACGTGGAATTTTAGCTTTTGTACTGGTGCTTCCAGAGCTCACCACACCCCATGGCTCCCACGGTTTCTTGAAATCTTTCTTCTCAACAATATAGTTCATCAAAGGAGTTCCACCATCATCCTTGGGGGGGCGCCAATTTATGACCATGTGATCAGATGTAACCTCAAGGATATTGACCGGACCCGTGGGTGCAGCTGGGACATCGAGGACTGTAACGTGCAAAGCAACTGTCTTGCTTCCAGCAGGGTTTGAAGCTGTGAGAATATATTCACCAGTGTCCTGTCGTGTGCTCTCATTAATGCTAAGGACTGTTGAAAAAGCATCAGTTTCAATGTTCACTTTGCCTTCCATTTTAATTTCATTGCCGTCAGTGACCCACTTAACAGTAGGGGTGGGGATGCCCTTTATAATTGCAGGGAGTCTAATTTTGCTTCCCGATTTCACAATGATACCTTCAATTAACTTCACATCGACCTCAATAGTTGGTGGCACTGTAGAAAAAAAAAAAAAAAAAGTTATAAACTTTCAACCTTATTAAATCTTTAATTAAAAAAAAAAAAAAAAAAAAAAAAAAACAGTGCACATCTTACCAAGCTTCTCTTTGCATTCTATTGGTACTGTGCTGTCAGGACGGCCCAACCCAACAATGTTCTCGGCTTTCACACGGAATCGATAAGTCTTTCCCTCCTCAAGTCCAGTCACATGGCTTTCCGTTTTACGGACCGTTTTGAAGGTGGTCCAGTCTTTCTCTCCCTCCTCTTGGTACTCGACTAAGAAACCTGTAATGTCGCTCCCTCCTGTGCGATCGGGCCAGTTCCACTGAAGCCAGACTTCCGTTTTGTCTGCATCTACATGATGCAAGTTCTTTGGTGGACCAGGTGGGTCTGAAAAAAACGGAAGAGTTTTATGAACATATGAATAATTATGATTAATAGAGGATTTCACTAGCATTAAAAACACATGTCTTAGATCGAATACTCACATAGAGGATCAATAGCCTTGATGGGTTTAGTAGATGAAATATATTCACTTCTGCCAAACTGATTTTCAGCAGCAACACGGAATAAATACTGGGTGCCCTCCATCAGGTACAGAGCCATTAAACTAGGTTTTTTAGCTGAAGCACAGACAGGCACCCACTCCTCAGATGCTACGTCTCTCTTCTCCACCACATAATTGGAAATAACAGCACCCCCATCATCTTCTGGCTCTTTCCAGGAAAGATAGGCTGATTCACTTGTGACTTCAGAAATGGTCAAATTCCGTGGTGCGCCGGGTTTATCTACGTTTTAAAAATGTATGACAAATCAAAATAAACTTCTCCACAACGAAAGCGTCCACTGATAAATTATTAATAACTAAGAATAACTTACCTAACACAAGCACTGTGCATGTCGCTGTTTTTGATCCCGCTGGATTCTCAACAGTTACTGTGTAATCACCGCAATCAGAACGGAGACAATTGTGTATATTTACTTTAGTTCCCACCCCAGTGACCTCAATATTAGCCCTGGCAGGAACCTCTGCATCATTTTTCTTCCATGTGACTTTTGGGAAGGGCATGCCTTTTATTCCAGCACTGAGGGTGATATTGGTTCCTACCATAGCAAGATGGTCACGAGCCATATTGGCATCGAGTAGCAGCTCTGGCGGCTCTGTTAAAATGCAATTGAAAAGCAACATGTTATTGAAAAACTGGCCGCGAAATACAAATACATTATATATATATGTGTGTGTGTGTGTGTGTGCGTGTGTGTGTGCGTGTGTGTGTGTGATATATCAGTGTATATGTGTGTGTGTGTGTGTGTGTGTGTGTGTGTGATATATGTGAGGAGTTTAAATTACCGAGTCGATCCTGTACTTTTACTGGTTCCTTGACATAGGCTGGATCAGATTTGCCGGCAGCATTTACAGCCATGATCCTGAATTTGTACAGCTCTCCATCCGCAAGGTTAGTGACTTTAAACTTAGTTTCTGGACATGTTTCAGGACTCTCATTTGCCTTAGTCCATTCTTCTTCACCAACCTTCTGATACTCCACGAGATAGCCTATGATCTTTCCCTTGCCATCATGGCGAGGCAGCCTCCAGGTGAGACTTACAGAATCCTTAGTCTTATCCACAGCTTCTGGGAGCACAGGTGGGGTTGGAAGTACTGCAGGAAGTAAAAAAAGAGTAAGGAAATTGTCAAACTTCACAAGTTCTGAAAATTTTAACAAAATGGTCCCAATGCAGTCCAAGAAGAAAACATTAAAATTGACTTACCAATTGGATCTTTGCAAAAAATAGGCTTGGATGGCAGACTAGGGTCACCTACGCCAACTTCATTCTCTGCCATGACACGGAACTCATATTCACAGCCTTCAGAAAGATCTTGCAACCTGAACTGAGTGTCAGGGTAGACTGGCTCCCTTGTGGCACGTGACCATCTCTTTGATGCAGTCTCCTTCTTCTCAACAATGTAATTAGTGATAGGCTTCCCACCATCACGAGGCCTGTTCCAAGTCACAAGAGCTGAATCTTTGTAAACCTCCTTCACCAGAGGTTGCTCAGGTGCCTCAGGAACTCCTGTTAAATAAGAGAATCTATAAGCCCGCATACAAATAACAATGGTAATACTCTAGAATATCTGATAAATAAATGTAATGCAACAATGTAATTTTAGATATAACTGCTACATACTAAACCGATCTTTGGCTTTCATCTGTTCAGATTCCAGTGGGTCACTAATGCCATACATGTTCTCTGCACAAATTCTCATCATATACTCTTTTCCCTCAATCAGCTTGGGAACTTTGCATGTCGTCTTTGTGGAGGCTGATGTCACAGTCATCCAAATATCTCTGTTTGAGTCTCGTTTTTCAATGACATAATTAGAAATTTCACTTCCGCCATTATCAAGAGGAGGCTTCCAGGAAATCACCATATGATCTCTGTGAACTTCTTCAAATACAACTGGGCCCTCTGGAGGCAATGGACGGTCTGGAGAAAAAAAGTAAATGAAATAAACCCCATATAAAAACCTAGCCGTCAAGTCTATGGGGAAACAGTGACTTGATACATTGATAGTCCAAACTAATAAGGCATATCAACACGTTTTTTTTAAATAATGTAAAAAGTACAAAAGATAATTCTCCACAGCACTGAAAACCTACCAACAACTGTCACATTGCAGATTCCCTTGCGGGAACCAGTGCAATTCTCTACAAGCACACAGTACAGGCCACTATGTTTGCGATTAGCCTTTATAATCCCCAAGCACATTGTGTTTAATGTATTTTTGAACTTGATATGATTGTCCGCTTTAAGTTCTTCATCATCCTTGGACCATATAATGGATGGTGCTGGCTTTCCTGCATAGCGACCTTGCAGAGCAAAAGACTCCCCAACACGCACAATGACCTTATCACGGAAGTCAAGCTCAATTGTTGGGGGTTCTGAAAACGAAAGTGGAATGAGAATTTAATGGATTACAAAGCTTTTTTTTTTTTTTTTAATTTACAAACGCAACTGATCACATAAGAGTTTTACACTACACTTACCAAGTTCATCCTTGCAAGTGATTGGTTTGGTGCAGAAGGAGGGTTTTCCTTGACCTACTTCATTGACTGCACTTACACGGAATTCATAGGTATCACCCTCTTTAAGACCATCATAGGTGTATTTCCTCCCCATCAGCTGTTCTTTTGTAAGTCGGATGAACTTTTCCTTGCCAATCAGACGAGCCTCCAGGATATAATTAGTAACTTCAGAGCCTCCGTCATGTTTAGGTGGTTTCCAAATCAAGCTGATACAGTCCTTTGTGATCGCTACAACCTCCAGATCTTCCGGTCGGTCTGGTACAGCTAGATAAAATATAGCATAGATAGTTGTCAGAACGAATAAACTCTCTCTGTCAGAACGAATAACTCAATAAGTCTTTAATAACTGCCCCGTACTATTATTTCAACCGCAATAATACTAATCAAATAGCCAAAAGTTAAAACTAAACATTCCCATTATTTATTATATAAATATATACAACAAGACTTACTAATGCGATCCCTGATGAAAATTTCTGAAGTCGTTTCAACGAATGGGCCCATTCCAACAACATTTTCAGCAGCAATTCTAAAAAAATATGCCTTCCCATTAATGAGACCATGGGCGACAGCGCTATGCCTGGTAACAGAGCAGGACACTGAGGTCCAAGCCTTGCGCTCAGGTTCTCGCTTCTCTATGACAAAATTTGTGACAGCAGAACCACCATCATTGTCGGGGTAGAACCAGTTTAATTTGCACGAGTCACTGGTGAGATTCTCTGTTGTGATGGGGGCACCAACTGGGCCGGGAACATCTGTGGAAGAAACATTTTTGAAAATGTTTTCTCTGTTTCATACTAGGTCATACTATGTCCGATCCAAATACACTTACCTAACACATCCACTACAATATTTTTCTTCTTTTCACCTCCTTCATTCTTAGCGCTCAAGGTATAAACGCCTTGATGTGTTCTGTTGCATTTCTTGATAACCAAAGAGGAGCTGATGGCAGTGGTCTCAACAACAGCTTCCTCAGGTAATGCACCATCATCTCTGTTCCACGTTATCTGGGGTGCAGGCTTGCCCGACACAAAGGCCAGGATACGAATCACGCCACCAGCATGAACAACAATCTTCTCTTTCACGGTAGCATCCAAATTCACTTCAGGGGCAACTGAAAGATCAATGATGATTATTGTTACAAACTCCTCCCAGAAACTGAAAAAAATCCACACGTAATGTACCACTGTTATGACTTACTTGTCCTGTCCTTGACTTCAATCACCTCAGAGACATCACCAGGCTCACCAACACCTGCAGAATTTACTGCTCTTACTCTAAATCTATAAAGTCCAAGCTCTTTCAGTCCAGAAACCACAAATTTCGTGCCTCGCACTTCCTTGTCTTTAGCCTGAAGACAAAATACATGAAAGGTTGATATGCATGTAGTTTAAATGGTGATAATGAAAGAAATAACATCATCATTTTAACTCACTTTTTTCCATTCCTCTTGGCCCTCCTCTTTGAACTCAACAAAGTACCCAATGACCTTTGATCCCCCATCCTTTAATGGCGGAAGCCATTCCACGTCAACTGTTGATTTTGTCCAGTCAGTAACTTTGGGGATCGGTGGACCCGGAGGAGCTAAAGAAACAGGTATATTGTATTAGGTTGTATTGTTTAACACCATTTAAATGACAGTGTGGATTTAGACTATTTATCATAAGATTTATCGAGACTGAATTTCATAATAGATTAATTATCACATACCAATGGGGTCTCTGGAAAAGACAGGATCAGATGGCACACTAGGAAGCCCACATCCAGCCGCATTGATGGCAGTTACACGAAACTGGTACTGTGATCCCTCAATTAGACCAGTGACATTATGTGACACACCAAGGGGCATGATTTTGATCGGGTCACGGGTCACCCTATTCCAGCGCTTGGATGTTGTCTCTTTGCGCTCAAGCCAATACCCAGTGACCGGCATTCCACCGTCGTCTTCTGGTTCTTCCCAGTTCACAGTCATTGAGTCAAGCGTCACACTTGAAATGGTAGGCTTTTCACACTGCCCAGGGACCGCTTTAGAGAGAAAGGTGCAAACTTACTCATACGGACAACAAAAGAAGCATATTCGAAAAAAAATTAATAATAAATAAGGCATTGCGAACAACAAGGTTGTTTTGCACTCACTGAAACAATTTCTGGCTTTCTCTGGTTCACTGTCAAGGGGATCACCAACGCCATACTTGTTTTGAGCCATGATTCGGAATACATATTCATAGCCCCCCAACAGATTATCCACAGTGTATATGCGTTCTTTGGGTTCGCTGGTGACGCGTATCCATGTCTTTCTATTAGCCACGCGTTTCTCAATGATGTAGTTAGTGATCTTTGATCCGCCATCATCCTTAGGAGGAAGCCAGGAGAGGGTGATCTTCTCCGCAAATACTTCCTCAAACTTAATGGGTGCAGACGGTGGTCCAGGGGGCCCTTAAAAGATTAATTGAAATCTCTTTTAATATTTATATGGCACTTTACAATTAGAACATGAACAAAATGTGAAATATTCTAGCATTTTACCCAGGACATTAAGTCTCATTTCCTTGGATACTTTGCCCAAGCTGTTGCAGGCTGTGATTGTGTACAGTCCGGTATCTCCTCTCCTGCCCTGCTGGATTTGCAGTGTGCAGCTGTCATCACAGACAAGCTTGTTTACGTGCTCATTATACTGCATGTCAGCCTTTTCGTCAGCTCTATGGGGTGGGGCCTTTTGCCAGGTAAGGGCTGGGAATGGACAGCCCTTGATTTTCGCAACAATGCTAATATCAGTCCCTTGCTCAACTTCCATGAATTCATCAAGGTCTATTCTTGGAGCACCTAAAAGAAAAATAATAACAATTGGTGTTGTGTGTACAGCTCCGTAATAAAACCTATTTAAGTAGTTTTCCTGTCATTTACGCACATGTCTGGTCTTTGATAGTGACTGGTCCAGCAGTAGAGGAGGGTCTGCTTGCCCCAGCCGCATTCACAGCCTTGACACGGAACTCATATTCTCCACCTTCACTCAGATCCTCTATTCTGAAGGTGGTCTCCTCAACATCACGCCTATTGCACTGCCTCCAGGACTCTTGCTGCGTTCCACTGGTGTCCCAGCACAAGCGTTCAATGATGTAATGTGTCACAGGGGCTCCACCATCATTGCAGGGTGGTTTCCATGTCAGGGTTACAGTGTTTTTGGTCACAAGGTTAATCTTGACCCTAGTGGGAGGATCAGGAGGATCTGCAGAAGAAAATATTTTAAAATACTCCGGTTATTAACCGATTGTTGGTAATAATTAAAAATAATTTCAGTTTCAACAATGAAATTTCTAACTTACGGATGGGATCTTTAGCTCTTGTCCTCTGAATGGTCTCAGTGTGCGGTCCCAAACCGAAGCGATTCTCCGCCCGAACACGGAACAGGTACTCCTGCCCCTCAATTAGGTCAGGAACAACATAGGACTGACTGGCACAGGCTGGGTTGACTTTTGTCCAGGCCTTTCCTTCAACAGTTTTCTTCTCAATGAAGTAACTCTTGATTTTCTCTCCGCCATCATTATCAGGAGGCTTCCATGAAAGTCTGCAGGTGCCTCTTGTAACGTCAGAAACTTTGAGATCCTTTGGCGGTCCAGGCAAATCTGAAGAATTTTTTTTTATAAAAATGTATTTAAAATCTTAAATCTTTGCTTCTCTGAAGGTTTGATTTATGCCATTAATTATTAATTTTCATTGAACTTACCGAGCACATTCACTCTGACTTTAGCAACCCTTTTTCCGGCTTTGTTTTCAGCTGTAATGATATATCTGCCAGCATGGTAAATCTTACTCTCAGGGATTGAAATGATTGATGTTGTATCAGTGGATTGAATCTGAAAAGATACATGTATGACTAGATCAGTTGACATGACCTTACATTACTTGGCTAATTTTATTTCAATGCATATTTCGCTTTACCTCTGAATCCACTGGAAGGATGTGAAGATCGTCTTTTTTCTCTGTCTTCGCTTCTCCTTCGAACTGCCAGGAAACCTTTGGAGTAGGACGCCCTTTAATAGTTGTAGGTATTTTGATAGTGGAACCAGCCCTGCAGCACAACAGCTCATGGGCACTGATATCCAAAGTGATTATCGGTTCCTCTGCGATATAAAAATAATGAGCATACATTTAGTTTAGTAATTATATAAACATGTACCTCCCTGATAACATAGATGCAAGACAGAAAAAAATAATTAAGAATTAAAAGAGTTTCCCCCTAAACAGTATGTCTCTACTTCTCATTTCCCACTTAGAAGACATACCTAAAAGCTCCTTGACAAGGATTTCAGAAGTTCCAGGGCTTGGTTCAGATTCACCAGCAGCATTGACTGCTATAACTCGGAACCTGTACTTCTTTAGCTCTTGAAGGTCAGGAACAGTGAACTGAGTGATCCCACGCAGTTTGTCTGGTTCATTCAGTCTTCTCCATTCAGACGTGCCTTCATCTTGAGCCTCAATGATGTATCCTTTTATGGGGCTGCCACCATCTTTCTCTGGTGGGTTCCAGGTTAGCGTGACACTGTTGTTAGTCTTGTCTGCAACTTCTGGGCATGACGGTGTACCAGGAGGATCTAAGAAATAAAATACATCTTCAGCACTCATATCAAATCCTCATTAGTTTATCTTAATTCAACATAGGAAAAATGTGTGATGGAAAATTCAGCAGGTGGAAAAACTGCACTTACTTTGTGGCTCACTAGCCAATGCAAACTCGGTTGGTTCACTTGGGGGACCAATGCCAGCAGCATTGCAGGCCATTACACGGAATTGGTACTCAGCACCTTCAATTAGGTGTAGAACATTAAATTCTAGGCCTTTTACAACTGGTTTTGTGACAGGAGCTCTGTTCACACGATTCCAGTAGACCGCTCCCCTCTCTCTCTTCTCAAGCCAGTAGCCTGTAATAGTGGATCCACCATTATCCAGAGGGGGCTCCCAAGTTACCAGCATGGAGGTCCTGGTTCGACTAACGATCTTTGCCTTTTGTGGTGGTCCAGGAAGACCGAAGGGATCTTTTAGAATGACTTTCTCCGATTCACAGCCATCACTTATTCCATATTTGTTCTCAGCTCTGATTCGGAACTGGTAAGCACCACCCGTTTCCAGTTTACCAACCTTAAAAAGAAAGATATTCCTAATGCCACATCTGTAGTACGTCCTTTTTAAATACATTTCATACAGTCGCGGCTATGCTTACTCTGTATCGCCTTTCAAGTATGCAGCTCGTAACTTCCTCCCAATCAGACTTCTTTTTGCTAGCATCCCTCTTCTCAATGATGTAGTTGGTGAGCTCACTTCCACCATTATCTTCTGGGGCATCCCAGGAGAGAGAACAAGACTCGGCTCTGATATCAGAAACCTCAATGTTTCGTGGTGGCAAAGGACGGTCTAGGACGGTAAAGAGAAACTGCATTAATACAGAGGGATGGAAATTGATCTAATCCACTGTAAGCATTTATGGGAACGGGCGAGAATACATTGAATACAGCCTCGTAACCTGAAATTGTAAGCTTTATAAACAGGGGTGTTGGCAGTCCAGTTCCCCAACACAAAATAGTGCAACGCATATGCCTAAAATCCTCAGTTTCCAAATATGATAATTTTAACAAATATGAGAAATTAGTCAAAAATACAAATCACTTACCAAGTATCACTACCCTTATATTATGATATGCCGATCCAAGATGGTTTGAAGCAGTAATTGTATAGAGGCCTGTGTCTTGCCTGACAGTTTCAGGGATTGTAAGCTTGGTCTTTGCCTTGCTTCTGTGCAGCTCTTCGGTTTCTATTAAAAGTGTCTCAGTGGGTTTCTCAATAACAACTCCGTCCTTTGACCATTCAATCTTTGGCATTGGGAGGCCTGTCACCTCAGCAGGGATTTCAATGGCTTCTCCCTTCTTGACAATTAATGTATCTCCCTTGAAGATCTTCAACAATGTCACTGTTGGCTTAACTAAATAAGAGACAGAATCAGTTCAGTCCTTAGCTCAGGTTTGCTCTGCAATTACAAGACCAGTAGCCTAAATATTTCTCTTAATTTAACTTAAAACAACATAAACAAACCTTCATCATCTTGAATGACTGCACTCAGGGTAGCCGAGGGGTCACCTTCCCCAACCTCATTCACTGCCTTCACCCGGAAGTCATACATATGATTCTCAGAGAGGTTCTCCACTGTCAAAGTTAAGTCCTTGCATATCTGCCGGTTGGCTATTTCAAATTCTGTTCCATCTTGTCTCTTTTTTTCTACATAGTATCCACGTATCGGACTGCCTCCATCACTATAGGGTGGCTTCCAGGATAATGTTATGGTTGACTTGGTCCTTTCAGTGTAGTGGAATCTCTCGGGGGCAGTCGGGGTCCCTTTAAGGAGACATAGTTTACATTCAGTTAAGACAGCATATTCTCCTTGCTCATGATATGTCAAATGTATTGTGCAAACTATATTTCCAGTGAGATTAATTACCTTTTGGGTCCACTGCCAGAATAGGGCCCAGATCAACTGGGAGACCACAACCATACTTGTTCTTTGCCACAACACGGAACATGTATTCTCCTCCTTCAAGTAGCCCCGTAATGTCACATTTACACGAGGATGTCTCAATGGGCTGTCTCCATGTGTGCATTTTTGCATCCTTTCTTTCAACAACATAGCCAGTGATTTCACTTCCACCATTATCTGCAGGTGTGAACCAGTTCAGTGCTATCATCTTTTTAGAGACAGCAGCAGGCTTCAAGTCAAGCACAGGCCCAGGAACATCTGGTAGAAATCAGAAAAAGAACACATATTTAATAAGGAAACAAACAAAATATTTAAAATTGATGTACTTAAGATGATATTCTGACTCTTCCACCTACTTACCAATAATGTCCACTCGAGTCACTGCGGACTTGGTTCCACTGCTGTTCGACCCGGTAACCTGGTACTTGCCATGGTCTGTCCTCAAGGAATTCTTTATGGTAAGTATGCTGTTCGTTCCTACAGTTTCAATAACAACACGCTCTTTATCAGGTTCACCCTCATCCTTTGTCCAGTTCACGTCCGGCTGAGGTCTGCCAGTCACAATAGCAGGCAGCTTCAGTGTCTCTCCAGCTCTGATAGTGACACCGTTCTTTACAGACATATCAAGCTCAACGCGGGGAGCCTCTGTGAAACAAAGAAACAAAATAAATGTAGTGGTCTCACTTATATTCATCAGTATATTTAAAGTTATGACGGTAAATGATTAACACCGATTAGGGTTACCCTGGGGTTCTTTCACAGTGATTGGTTCTGTCATGCCGGGAACTCCTTCGCCGGCGTCATTGACAGCGATTACACGGACAATATAATCAGTTCCCTCTGTAAGTCCAGATATGGTAAACTTGCGGTCCTTGCATAGTCTCTCTGTCGAGCGGGACCAGTCTTTTTCTCCTGCCACAACCTTCTCAACATGGTATCCTAGAATTTCCCCTCCACCATTGTAGAGAGGAGGACTCCAGGCCACTTCAATGGAACATTTTGTGATATTAACAATCCTTGGAATAGGTGGACCAGGTGGCACTGTTCAGACGGAAACACTTTTTATTTTCCAGAACTGAATACATCAACAGATTTTATGCTTGTGTTTTTGCATTTCTTATTAACTTACAAATAGGATCCTGTGCAACCCTGGGATCAGTTGGGACACTAAAATTTCCAGGTCCGGCTAAATTCTCAGCACATACTCTGAAGATGTAGGTCAAGCCTTCCAACAGACCTTCAGCCTTAACTTCTAGTGAGTTAAGCAGGTTGCGGTTTACTCTGATCCAGTGTTTGCTGTCAATTTCACGTCTCTCAATCCAATAACCCAAGATGGGGCTGCCGTTGTCTTTAGGCTCATGCCAACTTATGAGCATGCTGTTGACAGTGACATCTCCAATTCGAGGCATGTTTGGAGCATCAGGTGGATCTTAAAAAGGCAAGGAAAAAAAAAACAAGTAT
This sequence comes from Hiodon alosoides, assembly GCA_025775065.1. NCBI lineage: Eukaryota > Metazoa > Chordata > Actinopteri > Hiodontiformes > Hiodontidae > Hiodon > Hiodon alosoides. Next base: position 493,164 of record JAOYSI010000027.1, on the reverse strand, counting down.
GGATTTTAAGTTTTTCAAACAAACGAAACAATGCCTTTTAACAGTATTAATTACATCTGAAATGTATTACCAAACTGATTCTTGGCTGTAATTGGAACTGAGAAACATGGGGGTCCTGGGCCAAATTTATTCTCAGCTGTTACACGGAAGATATATTCTTTTCCTTCAATTAGCTTGGTCACAGGGTATTTGCATCCCTTGAATGTTGAGGTTAAGGTTATCCATCCAGTTTCATCCTTTGCTTTGTCTTTTTTCTCCAAGATGTAGTTTAACACTTCACTACCACCATCATCTAATGGTGGATCCCATGTACAGATGACAGAAGTATTCCTGATTTCTTCAAATATGAAGTTCACTGGAGGTCCAGGTTTATCTACAAATTACAAACATGACAATAAATAGGACTTAAAGCAATATACCAATGAAAAACTATATTTATGAAACAATATACACAACATTTTTATAACAATATACAATTTAAAGACAATATAAATTGTGCAAAAATACATTAAAGATAAATAACACTTACCTAGCACATTGACTTGACAGCTTGCAGTCGCAGATCCATGAGCATTTTCAACCTTGATCGTAAAGATTCCGTGGTCACTTCTGATGGAGTCGCGCACCATCACGCTGGCTTCACCCTTTCTGCTGAGGTCAATGGAAAGCCGTTCTGGTAGCAGTGGGTGGAAAGGCTCTTCAGTCACAGGATGAGCAGCCTTGTCCTTCTTCTTTCTGGCAGGTGGCACGTCCTGCACTTTTTGGACGGTTCCTGGCTTTATTACCTCTTCATTCCTAAGCCACGTCACATTTGGGTATGGAGATCCAGATATGTAGGCATCCAGTCTGATCTCTTCACCTTTTCTGATGGTCAGGCCAGACTGCAGGTTTGTACTAAGGAACACCTTGGGTGGATCTGAAATAAAATGGATAAATATTGAGGAAAAAAAGAGAGTTAATTAGACAATTGCTTCTAACTGAGTAAGATTTTTGTGTTGTAGCTGCTGTGTCAGATTGTACCTACCAATAGGGTCAGCAACCTTGATTAGGGGTGTGCTGCGGGAAGGATCACTGATTCCAGCAGCATTTTCAGCACGAACACGGAACTGGTATTCCATGCCCTCCTTCAGCCCGCTCAGAGTGTAAGAAAACCCAGGCACAAGGGACTCATTGCACCTCTCAAACCTGTTACCATCTTTCTCTATCTTCTCCAAAATATAGCCAATAATAGCGCAACCACCATCAAACTCAGGTGGTTTCCATGTCAGTGTTACAGACTGGGAAGTTACGTTGAGCGCTTCAACATCAACAGGTGGATCTGGTCGTTCTATTGGATTTAAAAACACAAAAATAATTATGTATGTAACTTTATGAGACGCAGAGATGTAATTCAGATTCCATGTGCTAGTTATCTAATTAATTTAACTTACGCTTCTGCTCCTCAGTAATGACAGGGCTGCTGATATCAGCATATTCTCCACTGCCGATCTTGTTGACCGCTTTGACACGGAAGTAGTACTCTCCGTTAACACGCAAATCCTTGACGGTCCAGTTCATTTGATTTTCTCCTGACATTACAGGCATAAAGGTTTTTCTGGCAGCCTCTCTCCGCTCCAAAACATAGTGGAGAATGGGGCTGCCACCATCGCTGTCTGGTGGTTCCCAAGAGATCTTGCAAGAATTTTTGTTAACTTCACTGGCAACAATATTTTTACATTGTCCTGGCAAACCTATCAATTTAAAACAAACAAAAAAGACGACGTATACAAATAAATAATGTGACTTTGTAGAAAACGCAATAGACAATAATATGATGAACATGCCTTAACCAAGTTTCTAACCAAGCAGTTTTTGTTAATGCAGAACTACCACAAAATGTTCTCATATGCATATCGCCTGATACGATATGGCAATCAACGTCTGATTTTTTATTGGACATTAAGAGCAAAAGATTTAGATCCCATACCAATGACTTTAACATTGACTGTTCCAGTGACCGTTCCAAGAGCGTTCTCCAGAGTGATAGTATATAGACCAGCATCTTTATGCACGCATTTGGAAACATCTATGCGAGCAGCAGCATGTTCACAACTTATGGAGAGTCTGTCATCAGGCTTCAGCTCCGTTCCGTCTTTTTGCCAAGACACCTTTGGTGATGGAATAGCTCTGTATGGGATAAGCAGCTGCATCTTCTCACCCTCTATTGCTACAATGTCTTGAGTATTCAGGTCGAGGGTAGGGATGCCTTTGGAAGAAAAACACATACAATATTAGGGTGCTTTTTTTCCAGTAGGATATATGTTTTCCAAAATCGTAAAATTCTGCTTACAGTCAGGATCCTTGGCGTAGACCTTCTCAGAGACCTCAGAAGGATCACTGACTCCGACAGCATTGACTGCACGGACTCTCATGGTGTACCGTCTTTCAGGAATGACTCCTTCCTCTGCTCTGTATTTCAGCTCTTTTATGGGTCGTGAGTTTACTCTCATCCACTTCTCAGTGCCAGCTTCACACAGCTCAATGTGGTAGCCTATGATTGGGCTGCCACCATTCTTCTCTGGTGGCTTCCAGCTGATAGAGATGTGGTGTCTGCTTGCATCCGTGACCTTCAGCTCCAGAGGTATAGATGGTGGACCTGGGAAGATAGTAGTTATACTTAAAAAGGATCATTTTAATCAAATTCTAACACAAACAAAGATATAATAATTACATTGAATATACTGAATGTACACAGAGAAACTTACCAGTTGGATCTTCAATTGTAAGGATGTCCGTGGGCTCACTCGGGTCTCCTGTGCCAGCTTCATTCTCAGCACGGACTTGGAACTGCACCTCAGTTCCTTCAGCCACATCTGTCACTCTGTACGTGCAGTCAGGTCCTGGAGTCTTTCCAGCCTTCACCCAGCGGGTACCAAGCTTCTCTTTCTTCTCAATAACATATCTACCAGACATTAAAGTGAGAAGGTCAACATGTTAAAACATTTTAACAAGATAAATCAGGTGACTTTATATTGAGGACAAGCCAAAACATCTCTATTAACTTCAATAACATACTTTGTAATGGGTCTACCACCGTCATTCTTAGGAGCTTCCCATTTGAGGTCAACGTGTCTCTTTGTGACCTCCACTACAGTCAATGCATATGGTGGTCCAGGGGTAGCTGAGGGGAGCAAATAGTAATGGATTACT
>JAOYSI010000027.1:438199-489875 GCA_025775065.1 Hiodon alosoides | reverse complement strand
TTTTCTCATCAAACAAATAAATTATGATGGATAACTAATGTGCTTATGCTTACTTACCTTCAACATCTAGAGTGACAGTTGTTGAAATTGACCCTCCCTGGTTTGTGGCTCTGATTTGATACACAGTGGCATCATCCTCATCAGCAGCAGATATGACAAGCTGATAATAGCCACCTTTGAATTCCTGCACTTTGATTTTCTTTCCATCAGGCAAAATTTCTTTTCCACGCTTGTACCATTTAATCACAGGTTTGGGATGTCCAGTGACTTTGCATACAAATGTGGCATTGCTCTTATATTTGACACTCATGTCTCTAAGCTCTTCTTTAAAGGCAGGAGGACGCATAGCGGTATCGGATTTTGGAACGATAGGTGCAGACACTTCACTCCATTCACTTTCTCCTCCAATATTTTCACATTTAACACGGAATTCATACTCAAAGCCTTCAATAAGGCCTTTCACTGTGTAGAAAGTTTCGCGGATTTCATCCGTTGTCACGGCGATCCATTTGTTCTGTTTCTTTTCTCGTTTCTCAAGATAGTAGTTCTTGATTTTGGCACCTCCATCACTTGTCGGTGGCTTCCAAGATACAACACAGGAATCTTTGGTCACTTCAGTAATAACTGGCTGTTGGGGAATTCCAGGCTTTTCTGTAGAATATGATTGAAAAAAAGGGTGATTAATTTGTCTCTATACATACCCATTTTATCTGCTTATTTTCCATTAGTAAACAATGCTCAATAATTTGTTACATACCAAATGGACTCTTAATAATGACCACAGCTGGAATCTCCAGTGGGTCACTAATGCCGTATTGGTTCTGAGCGGAAACACGGAAGTAATATCCAGCACTTTCCACAAGGTTTGGAACACGACAAGAAGTTCCTGAGGTTGAAGACGATACTAGGTGATACTTCTCGCCTTCCTTTGCTTCACGCTTCTCTACAATGTAGTTAGTAACCATTGCTCCACCATCATCTGCTGGTGGTTTCCAACTAATAATCAGAGAATTTTTCAGCAGAGCATCAACCACAATTGGTCCTTCTGGAATAGCTGGTTTATCTGAAAACAAAGCAAGGATATTAGGGATATTAGAACAATACCTTTTACATATCTCTAGAAAAACATAGTATTTAGGAGTGACATAGGTGACGAATACATTACGTAAGTTGAAATCTATATTTATTATGTATTTTGTTACAATTATTTAGAATGTGTATATATGAACGTATATTTATGCATAACTGCTGAAAAAGGCTGTACCTTGTATTTCAACACGGAGCACAGTTTCAATTGTGCCAAATATGTTGCTGATTTGCACTTTATATCTCCCAGCGTGGGTCTTGCGTTGCACATTCCTCACGACCAAATGTGTATAATGCTCAGTATTTTCAATAATGACAGTGTCAGATGGCTTCAAAGGTTTCTTGCCGTAGAACCACATGATCTGCGGCACAGGGCGTCCAATATATACCACGTGTAGACGCAGACTTGTACCACACCCTGCAAAATATTTCTCTTTCAATGGGAATCCAGCGTGGAACTGAGGAGCTGCCTGCAGGAACAACTTGCCACTGGTTTCAATTTCTCCTGCATCATTAATAGCTCTGCAAGTGTAGAGACCTTCGTCTTCCTGTTCGTCAGTAAGCACCGAAAGTGAATGGTTGCGACCATCAGAGCTCATCTTATATTTACGGCTCTGGATGAGCTCCTTCCCAAATCTGGACCATTTGATCTCCGGAAGAGGTCTACCAATGATCTGACACTTCAGCGTGCCTGATTGTCCAAGCTTAGCGGTCACATCCTCCATTTCCTCCTTAAGACATGGTGCCTCTCCCACTGTTAAAAGTAAAAGAAAAGCATAATGATTTTGTATTAATTAACGGCTTTGCCCTTGCTATTTGAAAACAATCACATATATTTAAATGTAACGTTAGCATGTTAAAATAGCATACCACTCAGTTTAGTTTTGATGCCCATGGCGGTTCTCCGTGGTCTGCTCAGTCCAGTTTCATTTTCAGCAAACACTCGGAATTCATACTCGGTTGCCTCCATGAGCCCACCCATGGTAAACTGTCTGTCTTTTGAGCGCTCCTTGTTGCATTTCTTCCAGGCACTTTCACCAGATTGTCTGAATTCGATCCAGTACCCTCTGATTTCTTTTCCACCATCATAATCTGGGCGTTGCCAGTGAATTGTAATGCAGTCTTTTGTAATGGAGATTATATCAATCTCCCCCGGCTGGCTTGGTTTGTCTTTTTAATTAAAAGAAAAAAATTGATGACGTGAGAGTATATTCATATAAAAATCAGTCATAAAAATGAGATTTTCAAATATACTTACAAAATGGATCTTTGCATACAACTGATTCAGATGAGGGTCCTGGCTCACTTTGACCAATGTCATTTTGGGCAATAACACGGAATTGATACTCAGCATCTGGGATTAGTCCAGTGAGAGTGTACATAGTGGTGGTAATGTGAGTCTTGTTGTGACGCACCCACTTCTCAGTGGACACCTCCTTTCGATCAATATAATAGCCAGTAACACGTGAACCACCATCATCCTTAGGCCTGGACCAAGATAGGCCCACAGTAGTCTTGGTGACATCCATAATTTCGGGTGGGTTGCTGGGAGGTTCTGGTGGATCTGTTATAATGAGAGACAAAAAAAAAACAAATCAATAACAATGCTCATCAAAGAGTATGAAATTAACTGAAAATATCATTTTTGAAAAATATGTACTCACTAAGTGGTGTCTTTGGTGTGACCGATTCATCCGATTTCAAAGATCTGCTGATGCCAAACATGTTCTCAGCTGACACCCTGAAATGGTACTCAACATTTTCCTTCAATCCCTTGACCACCAGAGATGTATCTGTCACCCTGGAGTCCACAGTGTACCAGGCTGCCTTGGGAACCTCTCTTCTTTCAATGATGTAGCCCAGGATATCAGAGCCACCATCATCTGAAGGGGCCCTCCAACTCACTCTTACAGAGCGAGCCTGGATGTCATCAAATTCAAGTGGACCTTCAGGTGGATCTGGGCGTCCAATAACTTTCACTTTAATGTAAACGGCCTTCTTGCCACATTTATTTTCCAGCACCAGGTCATAGGTGCCAGTGTCATCTCTGTGAGCCTCCTTGATCACAAGCTCAGTAAGTTCTTCACTGGTGGCAATCATAGCTCTGTGAGAAATGTCACGGCCTTCCTTTGTCCACTTGCATATGGGAATTGGTTTGCCCTTGATGGGGACAGACAGTCTGATGACGCCCCCCTGTCTGACAACAAATCCTTCCTGGTACTTTGCATCTAGCTCATAGTCAGGATAACCTGAAATAAGAATGCCAAACAGTTTACAATACCTTATCCACAAGTATAAGAGAACATATCATAATAATAAAGATGCTTTTATGTCCTTACCAAGCATTTCTGTCACTTTAACCGCTTGTGGGATTTCTGCTGGCTCGCCAGGTCCCCCAGCGTTGCATGCCATCACACGGAACCTATACTCAGCCCCCTGGGGCATATGCGTAAGGGTGTATTCACAGATCTTCGTTGGTGTTGTGTTGCATTTAGTCCATTCTATCTGGTCGATTTTCTGCATCTCAATCAGATAACCTGTAACAGTAGAGCCACCCTCTTCCTCAGGAGGACTCCAGGCCAGGGAAACAGATGTCCTAGTGGTGTCTGTAACTCTTGGAGCGATTGGTGGACCAGGTGGATCTGTTTAGATGCGGAAAAAAAAGTATTATGATGTTGTTTATTAGTACATTTGTGAAAACAAATCAATAATAACTGTTTAGTTTCAAGAACGGTACGTACCAATGGGATCCATTGCCACAGCCGGTTTAGAACTAAGACTGGGTTTGCCAGAGCCTCTGGAGTTGATAGCTGTTACTCTGTACTCATATTCAAGGCCTTCAATCAGACCAGTTGACCTGTATCTAGTCATTGTCACTGGATTCTTATTAATGCGCATCCATCGATCAGATCTGACCTCCTTGCGCTCAATAATATATCCAGATATCTGGGAGCCACCATCTACCTCCGGTGGAAGCCAGGTAATAGTCATTCCTTCATGAGACATATCAAACACTTCAGGTCTGCTTGGTGCTCCTGGTATGGCTATAAAGAGAGAACAGTTTTCACATATGATAATTTACTTCTTTCCGGTTACAAAAGTTTTTAAACATAATCGCAAATATTTGGGCAAACAACTTACTCTTGGCACTTTTGCATTCCACGACTTCGGACTGCAAAAATGATCCAATACCAAAGCGATTGGTTGCAGCAACTCTGAAGACATATTCAGTGCCCTCAGCCAATCTGGTGAACTTGAATGTCGGTCTCGTGACGGATTCTGACACAGGGAGCCACCCTGGGCGATGAGCATCACGCTGTTCAACAACGTAGCCGCTGATATTAGCTCCGCCATCCTTCTCTGGTGGTTCCCAGCTGACCGTGACAGATGTGGCATCAACTTCGTCAACTCTTATTGGCCCAACTGGAATTCCAGGTTTATCTAGGAAACAACATCACAAAAATGATTCTGATACATACGAAATGCCATTGCAAATTATGAATACTTTATTTATTTTATTTATATAATATAATTTAGTTTTTAAAAAAATTATTTTGTGAATACTGAGATTAGGTTCTCACCTAGAATGATGACCTTGATTGTCTCTGTGGCAACTCCTGTGACATTCTTCACCTCCAGTGTGTAATTGCCAGTGTCATCAATTGTGGTTTCACGAACTGTTAGTTTAGTGTATTTTCCAGTGGTCTCAATCTTGACACGGTCAAGTTCCTTTATTTTAACACCACCAAAGAACCACGAGCAAACTGGAGGTGGTTTGCCAATAACTGGAATATGGAGCTCAATAGGTTTGCCAGCGGGTACATTGACAGTCTTTTGTGGAATACCTACCACATCAATCTTCGGCACAACTGTAAAATAGGATAAAGGTAATAAACAAATGATCGTTAGAGGGGAATTATACACTTAATGGTAAGTTGTAGCGACTTTTATGAAAAATATTTTATAAATACCTCTTAGTTCTTGAATGGTTACAGCGGTCACAATTTCTCTGGCCTCGCTGATTCCCCTACTGTTTATAGCCCTAATTCTGAAAAGGTATTGCTCGCCCTCATTCAAAGAACTAATGGTGTGTTCAAAAATGCTTGTTTTTAAAGTAGCCACAGTCATCCAACGGTCTGTGCCAAATTTGCAAGCTTCGATGACATAGCCGGTCAGTCTGCTGCCACCATCATGAAGCGGTTTCTCCCATGCCAAGGTCACTGAGGACTTTGTCACATCGACAACTTCCAGTTTCTGGGGAATCATGGGAACTTCACAAGCAAGCACGGCATCGGTGATTTCGCAGGGTTCACCAACACCATATATGTTTTCTGGTAAGACCCTAAAGAAGTAGAGGGTTCCCTCAGTCAGTCCGGTGATCCTGTATAACGTTTTACTGCATTTGGATGTGATTGTTTTGTAGGACTTCATGGATGCTTCACGCTTCTCAATGATGTAGTTATTCACAGGCGCTCCACCATCAATACTGGGGACATCCCACGTAATCACAACAGATTCCTTTGTGTAGTCTTTAACTTTTACAGCACCTGGAGGACCAGGGGTATCTACAAACGAAAACAAGTGTAATTTAGTCATTTTAAATTGAGAACATGCTGTCACTTTGTATTCACATGCATATCATGTCATCATTTTTCCAACACTTACCATAGATTTTTACAAGAATGGTGGTTGATTTCTTGCCAGAAGGATTTTCGGCCTCAACAGTGTATTTCCCAGCATCATAACGATGTACTTTATCAATTGTCAGAGTTGTGTAAGTCTCAGTGACTTCAATAAATCCTCTGCTCTGGAGATCCACACCAGGTTTCCTCCAGGTAACAACAGGGGTAGGTCTCCCAGTCACAGTCACAAAGAGTCGAAGAGAGCCACCAGCTCTCACACAGACCGTCTTCTTCAGATCATCAGCAAGCTCAAGATCAGGTATTTCTAATTAGGAGGAATAAACAGTTTTTATTAGCCTGTGGCATCTTCACATCTAGCAATTATTTTATAAATCAAATCCAAATTAAATGTAAAACAAAAGGGTAAATACCTTTTGGTAAAGGGTAAATTTTGAAACTAAAGCAAAATAAATATATTTTTAAAGTGATAACACAGATAAGTAATACAATTAAATAAATGCTTACGAAGGAAATTATTGTTTTATACAAAATATAACTGTTTTAGAGATGTAATATGTATTGCTCAACTCACCGACTCTTTCCACAGGTTCCGTCTCTGCAGAAGGTTCACTGAGTTCACCAGTACCTCTGACATTAACTGCAGCAACTCTGAAACTATACTTTTTGTTACTAGCGAGGCCGGTTGCAGTGTATTCTGTGCTCTTCAAGATCTTCTGTTGAGCCCTGTACCATTGCTCGGTTCCCTCTTCCAATATCTCAACAACATATCCGATTACATCTGAACCACCGTCGTACATAGGTCTTGTCCATTTCAGGCTTATGCTGTGTTTGGTAGTATCTGTCACACGTGGAGTTGACGGAGGAGCTGGGGTATCTGGAAAAGGGAAATACAAAATGGTCAATAGTGTATTTTATCCGTGAACGTAAGTCTTTCATAGGGTGTTTAAAAAAAAATTCTTACATGTTGGCTCCCTGCAGTAAGCATACTCAGATGCATCACTTGGTTGACTATTACCAGCAGCATTAACAGCTGTGACACGGAACTGATAATCGCTGCCCTCCAGGAGACCAGTAATTTTAAGTCTCGTGTCATAGATGGTGAATTCTTTGTTAACTCGGGTCCATCTAACACTCTTCTTTTCACGTTTGTCAACAAGATAGTTCTTGATTTCACTGCCACCATCACACTCAGGCTTCAGCCATTCAATAATGGCATGATCCTTCCCAACAGCAACAATTTCTGGCACTCCGGGAGCTGATGGAATTGCTATGAAATGAAAAGAGAAGGAACAAATTAATAAGTAAATATTTATTCTGCACCCTAAAGTATTAGCTCAGTTAGAGATATTTTACTTACTGTAGGCATTTCTGGCAACAACTGGCTCAGACTCCAGTGGCACGCCAGGTCCATACTTATTCACACCTCTAACCCGGATGATGTACTCATTGTTTTTGATCAGTCTGTTAACAACACAAGAGAGGGTCTTGCATTCAGGTTCCACTATCACCCAGTTCAGTCTGCTAGTTTCACGTCTCTCAACTATGTAGTGGGAGACAAGGTCGCCACCGTCCTCCAGAGGTATTTTCCAAGACACAGTGCACTTCTCCTCAGTCACTCGGCTAATTTTGATTTTGTCCTCACAAGGCCCAGGTGTATCTGAAAAGATCAGGAAGATCACATTAAGTAAATAAACCGAAACTACTTTCCAGACCTATATCAAAACCACTAATCAAATTGAATAAAATTGCATTATATTTCATATTTTGTAAGTATCTCATTCCGTCTACTCATAAAAATAAAAAGCAATAAAATATAGTTGAGATAAAGTGTGAATAGCGGATTGCCGAAGTTTCGATTCAGTCCCATCCATAGTCTTGCTTCACTTTCACTTTCTACATTGTATACTCACCAAGTACTTTGACCATGACAGTTGTTGTCTTGACTCCACTGGCATTCTGGACAGTCAGGATATATTTTCCAGAATCATTTCTGTCACAGGATTTGATAATAGCCATAGCTCGAGTGCTTGTGTACTGCAGTGAGTACTTCTCACCAAGCTCCAGTTCTTTCTCACCCTTGGCCCAGAAGACCTTGGGTTCAGGTTTACCACCAATCGCTGCATCAAGAACAAGGTCAGACCCAGCTCTAATCGTGACAGTTTCCCCGAGAAGTTTGCTGTCAAGCTCTGCTTTGGGTGGAGCTAAGGGGCGGAAAGAGTAAGGAAGTTATACATTTTAAAATAATAAATATACCAGAATTACAAGTCTGCCAGTAGGGTGAAAAAAGCGTTGTAAGAAGGAAGTAAACCACAATCATTGGTAGTGGCTATTAAAAATAGCAGTAATTTCTATTCCAATTAACTGAAATATGTTTTTGCTTTGTAAACATTTACTTTCAGTGATGTTATTTAAATTTTTTTTTAATTAATCCATTAAGCTTCAAATTGTATAAATTTGCAATACAAATGAAGTTTATTACTGGTATTATTATAAATTAAATATTCAGCTTCAACGTAATCTTACTGTATTCATCTTTGCACGTGACAGGTCCTGTCGATTCAGATGGCATACTGTGTACTCCAGCTCCATTCTTGGCAATGACACGGAATTCATACAATTCTCCATCTTCAAGTGATGCAATAGTGAAGAAAGTCTCTGTTATGGTGGTGTAGTTGCACTTCAGCCAACGACCTTCTCCCTCCTCACTGAATGGTTTGCGCTCAACTACATATCCCACAATCTTGCTGCCACCATCATTCAATGGTTCAGACCATTTGATTGATACACTGGACTTTGTCACATCAGTGACTTCTGGCTTGCTAGGTGGATCTAGAGACAGAATATAGATGATAATATTCAGCTTTATTTTAGTTAGAACCATCATTTAATTATTTGGATCGATTAAATTGCATTTTTCACTCACCAACAGGATTCAGAGCCACCACTGGTCTTGAAGCTTCACTGGCTTTACTCAGTCCAGCAATATTCATTGCATAAACTCTAAACTGGTACTCTAGACCTTCAATAAGAGTTGATATTTTGAAGTGGCGTTCGATGCAAGGGATCTTGTTCTCCCTCACCCAAAGAATGGTATTTCGTTCTTTCTTCTCAATCCAGTATCCAGTGATTTTACTACCACCATCGTGGTATGGGTCCTCCCAACCAATAGCCATTGCATTTGCGGAAACAGATAATATATCTGGTCGTGATGGTGGGCTTGGTGGAACTATAATCAACAATGGAAATACATTCATTAATACCGATTCCTTACATTTTAGTCTATCTCAACCTTCAAAAAAAACATATAATGACTAAAAAAATTACACTTACCAAACGGATGCTCAGCAACGACTGCTTGAGATTCAATTGATTTGCTAACGCCAAACCTATTTTCAGCACAGACACGGAAAGTGTACTCCATGTATTTAGTTAGATGGGTGACTTTGATTGTTGTTCTTTTCACACTGGAGTTCACAAGCTGCCATGTGGTTGAGCCAGACTCACGCTTCTCCACGATGTAGTTAGTGACGTCAGTTCCACCATCGTCTTCAGGTTCTCCCCATGTCAACACACAGGACTCTGACGAAACTGATGAAACTTCAACAGGCCCAGTGGGGGCACCTGGCCTACCCACGACATTGACGGTAACGGTAAAGGTCTTGACTCCCGTTATGTTTTCAAGGATAATGTAATATTTTCCACTATCACCTCTCATGCAGTCTTTGACTAACAAGGTAGTCCTCTCTTTAGTAGTCTTGATTGAGATCCTGTCGGTTTCCTTAAGTCTCATCTCCTCAAGTTTCCAAGTTACTTTAGGAGCTGGTCTGCCACTAATGGGAACATCAATTGTGAAAGCATTTCCAGTCTTGCACGTAATGAGCTGATTGGTAACACCACTGAGATCAGCAGTTGGCTCAATTCGGGGCTCTTTAATAATTACAGAGGCAAAAGCATCTCGAGGGTCACTAAGACCGGCATCATTCTTTGCCTTGACCCGGAATTCATATTCTGTGTTCTCTACCAAGCCCTCAATCACAAGATGTAGAGACTTGGTTTGGCCTCCGAAAACCCAGTGATCTGAGCCCTTTGCTTTAGTTTCCACAATGTAGCCTGTAATGCGACTTCCACCATCATGTTCAGGTTTCATCCAAGCTAATGTGGCAGTAGAATTAGTTGTATCAATAACATCCAGTCTCTTTGGTGGGGCAGGTTCTTCAGTGGCAATAATCGGTTCTGACATTTCATATGCTTCACCCTGGCCATACTGATTTTCAGCAATAACTCTAAAGAAATATGGCACACCTATTGCAAGGTTGGCAACTCTCAGGATTTGACGGGAGCATTTAGTAGTAACTTCCTGCCAACTAAGACGGCTTGCCTCGCGTTTCTCGACAATATAATGGTGAATACGAGCTCCGCCATCATTAGTTGGGGCATCCCACATCAGTGTTAGTGCTCCTCTTGTCACGTCCTTGAAGGAAAGAGGTCCTGGTGGTCCAGGTGTATCTAGAACCTTCACAGTAAAAGTAATTGATTTGCGACCACTGTTGTTTTCAAGGGAAAGTGTGTACTTTCCGGCATCATATTTAGTGCAATTTTCAATAGTTAAGGTACTGTATTTTTCTGTGGTATTGATATCAACCATCACCCCAAGTTCTCCATCTGCCTTTGTCCATGTAGCAAGAGGAGCTGGTTTTCCTCTGAAAGCAATATGAAGACAGGCAGTGCCTCCATTCTTCACAATATGTGTCTGTTTGAAGCTTGCATCAATGTCAATTTCTGGTGATGTTAGTCTGTCCACAGTTTTTACTGCATTGGGAATCACAGATGTTTCTCCTTTTCCAGTTCCATTAATGGCACATACTCGGAATTTGTATTCCTCACCTGCTTCCAAATCAGTTACTGTATAACTGGTGTTGATGCATGTAGAAGAATTAACTTTGTGCCATTCTTCAAGGCTTGCCTTACACATCTCAATATCATAGCCAATGATCTCCATACCCCCATCAAACACAGGCTTTGTCCATTCCAGGCTGATAGATGTCTTTGTTGAATCTGTGACCTTCACCAAAGTAGGAGCACTGGGTGGACTTGTTGGTTCTCTGCATTTGAAAAGTCTTGATGTACTGCTGGCCGGTCCTATTCCTGCTGCATTTTCAGCCATAACTCTAAATTCATATTCATTGCCTTCAGTTAGGTTGGTTACTCTGTGTCGGAGTTCAGTAATGGGTCTCTTGGATGAAACCTTCACCCAACGTAAGCTCTTCTTCTCACGTCTTTCCAGAATATAATGCTTGATTTCATTTCCTCCGTCTGACCTTGGTCTTGTCCATGAAAGTGTGATGCTGTTTCCAGTGACATGAGTTGAATCAGGTGTGCCGGGAGCATCTGGAACAGCTGCAGAAAAACAAATACATACGTTTCAAAGATTTGTTTTAATGAAGTTGATCCCAAAGAAATATATCATGTCACATTGGAGTGAGACTTACTGAATTGCATCTGAGCGATGATGGAATCAGAGTCCAGTGGTTTACCAACACCAAACTTGTTGACAGCAGACACACGGAATTGATACTCATTGCCCTTGATCAACTTGGTGACATTGAATGAGCAAGCTTCACATTTGTCTGTAACAAGTGCCCAGGAAATTCTCGAGGTCTCACGCTTCTCAATCACATAATGAGTGATGGGAGCACAGCCGTCATTATCTGGGGGATTCCACCAGACTGTTGCTTTCTCAGCTGAGATATTTGTAAAACGAATTGGTCCATCAGGTGGCCCGGGTGTATCTAAAAAGGAAAAAACAACATAAAATAAATTATTTATATTAAAAACATATATATAAACCCAGTTCTTTAATTTTTATAATTTTTGTATTTTTTTAATAATTCTCTGAAAAACATTAATACATATAATGTAAATTCGAACCTTGAACTCTGACAAGAACATCCTCCTTCTTGGTTCCAGAGCTATTTTTAGCTTCCACACTGTATACACCGCGGTCATTACGGTCAACATCTCTGATGAAGAGGGTGCTTGATCCAATGTTTGTGGTAATGTCAATCATCATCATTTTGTCTACTTCTTTTCCATCCTTAAACCATGTAACTTGAGGCACAGGTCGTCCAGTAATAGCAACATCAATTTTGATATTTTCTCCTGCTTTGACAGTGAGACTCTTCTCTGAATTAAACTCAATGTTTGGAGAAACTGCAACAAAGGGGGAAATAAATTAGCCTGGGTCCAACTACATTCAACATTCATGAATAAGAAGAAGAAGAAAAAAACACATGAAGTGTGCACTTACCACTTTCATCTCTGGTCATAATATAACCAGAGGACTGGGAAGGGGGACTAACTGTGCCAACAGCATTTCTGGCAATTATTCTAAATTCAAAGCGATCACCAGCAGCAAGTCCTGTCACTGTGAACTGGCATTCACTGATATCAATAAAGTTGCATCTTAACCAACGGGCCCTTCCTTGGCGCCTCTCAACACTGTAGGCCACTATTTTGCTGCCTCCATCACGGCTGGGTGGATCCCATTTGAGTGTAACGGATTCTCTTGTGACGTCAATACAATTAGGTGTACCAGGTGGGTCTAAAGTGGAAAGAAAATGTGTTATTCAAGAAGGAATACACTGAACTCCAAGATTTGTTTGAGGGAGCATGAGAGGAATAGAAAGGAAAACACAGGTTTGATTTAAACTTACCAACTGGAGAAATTGCCAAAATGTGCTTGCTTGCTTCGCTGACTGTGCTCATGCCAGCATTATTCTGAGCAAACACTCTGTATTGATATTCCAGACCTTCAAGCAGGCCAATTATTCTGTATTCTTTTCCAGAAATTACAGTGGAATTTACTTTTGTCCATAGAAGGCTGTTTCTGTCCTTCTTCTCAACATGGTAACCAGTGATTGGTGAACCACCATCATAACTGGGTGCTTCCCACTGGATAGTCATACCGTCACTCGTAACATTGTACACAACAGGCTTCCCTGGAGGTCCTGGTGGTTTGTACTGGTGTTGGGCGACTATATCTTGTGAATTCAGGGCCTCGCTCACTCCATATTTGTTTTCTGCACGCACTCGGAACTGATATTCTGTCCCTTTGTTCAAGTTAGGTATCTTGAACGATGTTCTAACTACACTTGAGCAAACTATCTTCCAAGCTGCATGTGAAGTTTCACGCTTTTCCACACTGTAGCAAGTTATTTCTCCACCCCCATCATCTGTTGGTTCATCCCAAGAAATAATAATGCTCTGCGCTTTGATTTCATCAAATCTGATTGGTCCAATAGGGATGGAGGGTGGTCCAAGTGTAATGACTTGAATGTGGAATGATTCTTTGCTGATTTTGTTGTCAAGGGAGAGTGTATATTTACCTGCATTATCCTTTCTTACATTCCTGATTGTAAGAGCTGCTTTGTTTTCTGTCATCCTAAAACGTACCTGCTCACTCTCCTTTAGGGGTACATTGTCTTTTAACCACTGTATGGTTGGTTTTGGTTTACCCTTGTATGGTAATTCAATATTCACATTTTGTCCAATGCGCACACTGATTTCACCTCCTGGGTAGTCTGCAAGGTTAGCATGTGGTGGTACAATCAAGTCCTGTACTGTGATTGGTCCAACTTGTGAGAAGTCACTGTTTCCCTTCTCATTCTTTGAGAACACTCGGAAGTCCATTATTGAAAATTCTTTAAGATTTGTGACCTCATATAGGCAACGCTTACTGGTTCCAGCTAATGTCCATTCCTTTTCATCTCTGGATTTTTTCTCAATTATATAATCTGAGATATGGCTTCCACCATCATGATCAGGCTTTGTCCATTGCAATATTACAGATGTTTTGGTAGTGTCCTTCATGGCAAGATCTTTGACAGCACCAGGTGTCTCAGTGGCCCTCACCGGCTCGGCAGACTCACATGGATCACCAATTCCATTCTCATTCTCAGCTGAAACGCGGAAGAAATAGGAGATCTCCTCGTCAAGATCTTGGATTTTATATGCTGTGTTAGAACACTCTGTGGTAACTGTGGTGTAAGCTCTCTTTGTTGCATCCTTCTTTTCAATGATATAATTAGTGATTTCAGAACCGCCATCAATAAGAGGCGCCTCCCAGCTCAAAGTTGCTTTGCCACGAGTAACATTCTTTACTATTACTTTCTGACAAGCTGATGGAGTGTCAAGCACCTTAACCGACACTGTTATTGTCCTAGGTTCCCCTACACCATTTTCAATCTCGAGGAAATATTTTCCAGAATCATCTCGAGTGGCTTTTGGAATTATAAGAACAGTCGATGACTCTGTGTTGTGAATGCTGTATTTTGGATCACTGCCAATGTTCTTGTCTCCCTTTCTCCAAGTTACATTGGGGGCTGGTCGACCCTTTAGTGGAATCATGATTTCCACATCCCTTCCTGCTTTTACTGTATATTGTGTTGACATAGATACATCAAGGTCAATATCAGCTTCCTCTGTAGATATAAAAAGAAACACGTTATTATCTGGCTTTGTCACATAAATGTTTATAAGTAAAATCTTAAATTATCAATTTAAATACGAACCAAGAATATCTTTAGCTTGAATAGGTTGAGCCATCTCAATTGGTTGTCCAGGTCCAACACAGTTAACAGCTGATACACGGAAGAAGTAGTAAACTCCAGGTTTAAGGTGAGACACAACATACTCTGTTGTTCTCACTTCACCCTTTGAGCTAATCACAATCCATTCTTGTTCTTCAGCAAGTCTCTGTTCAACAATGTAGCTGGTGATCTCACTGCCTCCATTATAAACAGGCTTTACCCATCCAAGAGTGATGGATGTTTTTGTTGAGTCTACCAATTTAAGCTTGGTGGGTTCACTCGGTGGGTCTAGAATAAGAAATTAGAGAGGTCATCACGACAATGCCTGCTATGTTGCTGAGGAAAAATGGAGGGATCCTATAAAATGCTTACCGATTGGATCAAATGCTTTGTAGAAGTCAGACGCATTTGAATATTCCCCTTCTCCAGCCTTATTAATTGCACAGACACGATACTGATATTCATTTTCTTCTGTAAGATTTGGAACTTTTTGCCTTGTGTCACGAATTGGACCTTTGATGACCTTGAACCAACTCAAGCTTTTCTTCTCACGTTTTTCCAGGTAATATCCATCAATATCACTGCCACCGTCCTCAATGGGTCTCTCCCAGACCACTGTCATTGTAGACCTTGTAATCATCGTTACCACAGGTGTTGTGGGTTTCCCAGGAGTAACTGTGAAGTTCATTAATACATAATTAATGCCATTTTCTTTCATCATTTGGATAGCCATAATAACTTTATGATTTTTGCCTTACCAAACGAATTCTTGGCAATAACCGGGTCAGATTCTAGGGGATCTCCAACTCCATACTTATTGACACCCCTAACGCGGAAGATGTATTCGTTCCCTTTGATAAGCCTCTGGACAGACAAGATGCATTCTTCCAGCTTTTCCGATATGATGGACCACATAACTCGGCTCGTTTCCCGTTTCTCTACAATGTAGTGGGTGACCATTGCACCACCCTCATCTGCAGGAGGATCCCACATTATGGTAATCTTTTCTGCTGTCACTGTCTTGAATTGAATTTCTCCAGCAGGAGGTCCTGGTTTGTCTGAAAATAAGAATGCATAGCATTTAAAATTACATTTAATCTCATTCAATACACAACAATTTCACAATGTGTTTTTAAAAATATACGCTACCTTGAAGTTGTTTGACATTTTCTAAAATAAAGATTAATTTGTTAAACAATCATATAATCCATACACACCTAGAATTTGAACTCTGATGGTAGCAGACGCTGAGCCCAGAGAATTCTTGATATTCATTTCGTATGTTCCACTATTCAGACGAGAAGCATCCTTGATGAGAATGCAGGACGCATCTGTAGTGTTCACAATTGACAGTTGAACTCCGGACTTCAGTTCCTTTCCATCTTTGTACCACTCAATTGTTGGCCTAGGCTTTGCAATAATTCCAAGTTGAAGACGAACATCTACTCCTGCTTTGTATTTCACCACATCCAAATACTCCGGAGGTAGGTCAATCTGAGGAGCACCTGCAATTTCACAAAGGAAATATATCTATAGACACGGAAATAAAAAAAAGCCTTTCAGTTTACCAAAATAATTATCAAGTGACAACTCACCATATGTATCAACGCATGTGACTGGTCCAGCAATCAGAGATGGGTTGCTGACAGAGCCAATGGCATTCTTCGCAAAAACTCTGAATTCATAGGATTCATCCTGGGTCAATCCTGACACTGTAAAACGTGTTTCTGCAACTTTATTTAAATTAGTCTTTGTCCATCTGCCTTTTGGTGACTCTCTTTTCTCAATTAAATATCCAGTGATCTTGCTCCCACCATCATAAGAAGGCTTCTCCCATGCAAGGCTGATGGAATTCTTTGTTATGTCAGAAATGCGCACATTAACAGGAGGTTCTGTAAGACAATTCATATTTTGTTAGACAATGAATACAATAGAATTTGAAATATAATTTTTAAAAATAAAATACTGTAAATTAAAAATATATATATTTACCACATGCATCAATTGCAAGTACTGCATCAGATGTTTTGCTAATTTCACTAATGCCAGCTGCATTCTCTGCTGCAACTTTGAACTCATAGATCAAGCCAGGATTGATGTTTGTCACTTTAAAATGTGTGGCACGGATAACAGTTTTGTTAACCTTCTGCCACAAGATGCTATTTCTATCTTTCATCTGTAAGTGGTATCCGAAGACATGGCTTCCTCCATCTGAAGCTGGCTCCTTCCAGGTTACAGTTATACTTTCCCTTGTAACGGCAGTCACCCATGGTGTTGATGGAGGTCCAGGAATTGCTAAAATATTATAACAAAGAGTTAATTATAATTAAAGAGTTAATAAACAACCACTGATATAAATGTACAAGTACAAACTTGGACTTGGACATGCATTCTAAGCTACTTACTGTACGGTAGATTCACTGTGACGGTCGGAGAGTCGATGTGATCACTGATGCCAAAGCGATTTTCAGCCTTGATTCTGAACTGATATTCTTCCCCTGCTGTCAGCTTCATTATTTTTATTGTGCCTCTTGCAACTGCAGATGACACTTCGATCCAGTTGGCCGTGGTTGTTTCACGTTTTAAAACAATATAGTTAGTAACTGGGCTGCCCCCGTCATATAGAGGAGGAAGCCACTTAAGACTCAGGCTGTCTTCAGTGACATCGCTAATTTCAACAGGACCAATGGGAGGACTTGGTCGGTCTAAGACGACAATGTTCACAAATGACTTGGTAGTGCCGTTACTGTTAGATGCAGTGATGTCGTACCTGCCTGCATCTTGAGCAATACTTTCTCTGAGGCTAATAATAAGGCCGTCAGGAGTTACTTCAGAGTTGAATCTCATTGTCGATTTAATAGCAACATTGTCCTTTGAAAGAGAAATCTTTGGGAGTGGTTTACCAGTAAGAGGGATCTCAAACTTCAGGTTTGACCCTGCTCTTACGTAGACAGTATTATGAGGGAAGTTCTTCATGTTAATTTCAGGTGATTCTGTAAAAAATTAATTTGGAAAAGACATAATTAATTATTAAAATCATGGTTAAATAGGTAATTAAGGAACCGACTCTTTAATAAGAGAAAACTTACCAAGTTGATCTTTCACGACAACGGGGATAATCATTTCTTTGGGTTCACTAAGACCAGCATGGTTTTCAGCTTGGACTCTGAAGAAATATTCAGCGTTTTCTCTTAAGCCAGAGACTACAAAGTGGGTGGCTTTTATCACACCACACTTCACCCACTTTTGCTGGCCCTTTTCAAGTGCTTCAATCAAATAACTGGTGACCCTACTCCCTCCATCGTGCTCCGGTTTACTCCAAGCTAGAGCGACACTATCCTTTGTAACATCTGTAACTCCAAGCTTTGAAGGCGGACTTGGTTTTTCTGAAATAAAGAAGTGTAAATATTAAGATCTTTTAAATACTCAAAACTCAAAAAGAACTCAAAACTAAATGTTGTCTTATAAGTAGTTATGTGCACACAAATTAACCTACCCGTTATCTTAGTTCCATCTTTAGTCTCAGAGGGCACACCAACGCCGTATTCATTTTCACCAGTGATTCTGAAATAGTAAACTCCACCTTCTGGTAAGTCTGTCACTTTATAAGTTAACCTGTGGCACTTGCTTGTTATTCTAGTCCATCCTTTTTTACTAGCTTCGCGTAGATCAACATGGTAGTTTTTGACTGGAGCACCACCTTCATTTTCTGGAGCATCCCATGTCACTGTTGCTGAGTTCTTCGTGACATCCTTTACTTCAACACGAGGAGGAGGTCCAGGAGAATCAAGGACCTTGACAACCAGTGTCAACGTTGATGTTCCAGCAACATTTTGTAAAGTCACAGTATATTTTCCAGAATCATTTCTTGTTGCTTGTTCCACTGTTATTGATGTGCAGGTATCACTAGTATCGATGGCTGCTCTCACTCTAAGATCTACATCTGCCTTATTCCACATTACATTGGGCACTGGTTTTCCCCTGAATGGTACAGTAAGGGTAAATGAACTACCATCCCTTACAATCAGAGTCTTGCGCATTTCATTGCTTATATCAAATGCTGGCTCCTCTTCTCTCTCCTTTGCAACTTGAGGGTCAGAGGCTTGGCTTGGCTCACTAGAACCAATCTTGTTTATTGATTTAACAGCAAACACATATTCCGTCCCAGATGTAAGTCCAACAACAGTGAACTCAGTGGTCCTAGTATTTTGAACAGCTACAATCCAGTCTTCATCCTCAGTTATCTTGTACTCCACACTGTATCCTGTGACAGGGGCTCCACCATCGAATAGTGGCTTGTTCCAAGCAAGAGTGATCGTGCTCTTAGTTGAATCAATAACCTTTGGTTTAGCAGGTGGGGATGGCAGGAATAGCGGATCCTCTGCTTTAGTCAGCGGGCATGGTTCACTCGGACGACTCAAACCAGCAGCATTTTCTGCATAAACACGATACTCATACTCACACCCTTCACGGAGATTGGATGCTTTAACCCTGAGGTCATACACAGGCTTTTTGTTAACACGAACCCAGCGCAGACCTGTCTTCTCACGTTTTTCTATTACATAGCCACAAATTTCACTTCCTCCATCACTGGCAGGTCTTTCCCAACAGATTGTCATTGCTTCACCTGTTATACTTGTAATTTCAACGTCTGTGGGTGCAGATGGCACTGTGAATGGATCCAGGGCTTTGACAGGATCACTCTCAAGAGTTTCACCAACTCCAAATTTATTCACCCCTAAAACTCTAAAGACGTACTCATTACCTTTGAGGAGCTTAGTAACCTTGCATGTTGTAGCCTTCATGTCTCCATATACCAATGTCCAGGTAAGACGGCTGGTTTCGCGCTTCTCAACAATATAGTGGGAAATTTCTGCACCACCGTTTTCTTGAGGTGGTCCCCAGTTCAATGTACATTTTTCTGCAGTAAGACCTGTTACCGCCAGTGGTCCAGATGATGGTCCTGGCCTGTCAAGTACCTTGCAGTTTACTGCTAATGATCTTGTTCCGGCAACATTTTGCAAAGTTAAAACATACTGACCAGAATCTCTTCTGATGCAATCTTTAACAATTAGGGTAGTACTTGTGTTTGTAGAAGTGATATCAACTCTAGCTTTAGCCTCAATTTCCTTACCATCCTTCGCCCAAGATACAACTGGATGAGGTCGTCCGGCAATATCTGCATTAATTATTAGAACCTCTCCAGCTTTTACAATTACTAGTTGTCTAAACTTGTCATCCATCATGATGCGTGGTGGATCCACGTCATCTTTAACTGTTACAGGGCCAGTACATTCAGAGGGCTCACTAAGTAATCCAGCAGCATTTTTTGCAATAACACGGAAATCATATCGCTGATCTTCTGTAAGACTTGTGATATTAAAGAATGTTTCCTGAACGTTGGTGAAATTGCACTTCAGCCAGCGGCCATCTGGAAGTTCTTTCCGTTCTACGACGTAACCTGTAACTTTGGCTCCACCATCATATTCTGGCTTTGTCCAAGACAGGGAAACAGATGTTCTAGTTATATCTGTTACAGTAGGTTGACCTGGAGGATCGCATGGATCTCTAGCAGCCACAGGTTCACAAGCTTTGCTGCACATACCAATACCAGCAATGTTTTCAGCATAAACACGATATTCATAGAACAAGCCTTCTTCAATGCCCGTTGTCTTGAATTGTGTCTCGGCAATGAGGCCTCTGTTAATCTTCGTCCAGAGAATGCTGCTATGTTCTTTACACTCCAGGTGGTATCCAAGAATTGCACTACCACCATCATTGGTTGGTTTATTCCATGTGACAAGCATGTGTGTCTTGGTTGCATCGGTAACACGAGGGACAGAAGGTGGACCAGGTGGCATGAATGGATATTGCGCAATAATTGCTGGTGAGTCTACAGAGTGGCTCTTTCCATAACGGTTTTCGGCATAAATACGGAATTGATATTCAGAACCTTGTGTCAAGCGTGAAACTTTTATCGAAGTTCTTGCAACTGTTGCTGAAACAATTTGCCAAGCTGTTGTGGTAGTATCTCTCTTCTCTACCACATAGTTGTTGATTTGGCATCCTCCATCATACTCTGGTGGCTCCCAGGATAATGATATATTGTCAGCACTTACTTCATCTATTTTTATTGCACCCGGTGGGCCAGGTTTGTCAAGGACAACAATGCTAATTTCAGCAGTTTTTGTGCCAAATGTATTAGTGACTGTAATTTCATACTTTCCAGCATCTTCCCGTGTGGCATCTTTAATGACTATTTTTGTTAAGGACTTAGATGTCAGAACATTTACCCTAGTTGTCTGTTTTAAGGAATGATCGTCTTTTTTCCATGAGACATCAGGCGGAGGTCTGCCTCTGAATGGAACATCAATCTTGAGATCATCACCAGCCTTAACACTGTAAGTATTGAATAGTAAATCAATTATAGGTGCAATCTGAATATCCTTTGCAATAACAGGTACACCGAGTAATTTTGGATCACTCCTTCCTTTGTCATTCACAGCAATAACCCTAAATGAATATTCTTCACCGGATGTAAGAGCATCAATAGTCGCTTCTAGTGCCTTTACTGTAGCACATACAGTCCACTTTTCACTACCTTTAGTTTGCATCTCCACAGTGTAACCTGTGATTTTACTGCCGCCATCATGATCTGGCTTCTCCCAAGAGAGAGTTGCACTCTTTCGGGTCACATCCACAAGTGTAACTTTACCTGGTGGCAAAGGCACCTCAGACACCTTAACTGCATCTTTAGTTTCTGATGCTAAACCAACACCAAGTTCATTGACAGCCTTTACACGGAAGTAGTAGATACCTCCCACTTGTAGCTCATCAACCTTGAATGAATTTCGGATGCAGTTATTTGTTACAGTGGTGTAAGCCAGTCTTGAAGATTCCCGTTTCTCCACAATGTAGTGTGTTATCTTGGCTCCACCATCAATAAAAGGGGGGTCCCAGGAGAGCATTACTGAATCTCTCTTCACATCTTTGATGGCAAAGTTCAGAGGTTCACTTGGAGAGTCAAGAACTCTAACATTGATAAATGCTGACTTAGAGCCACTGTTATTTTCAAGAGTTAAAACATATTTGCCACTGTCAAATCTGTTGACGTTGTCTATGACAAGCATAGTGTATGAACTGGTGGCTTCAATTTGTGCACGCTCTGTCAGAAGACCATCTGCCTTTGACCACTTAACTTCAGGTTCAGGTCTTCCTCTGATTGTGACGAAGAGGCGAAGTGTTCCACTTGCACGCACAGAGACCATTTTCCTGAGGTCTGCATCTAGTTCAATTTCTGGTGCTTCAAGTTTTTCAGCTGCAACCACAGTGCCATGAACGTCGACATGTTCTCCAACTCCTTCAATGTTAATTGCACAGACGCGGAAGTTGTATTCAGCATTTTCCTTCAGCTTTTTTACAGTGTAGTGTGTCGTTTGTATACCAGTAGGAGGTGTGCACGAGGTCCACTCCTCCTCAGCAACTTCTTTCATTTCAACAATGTATCCACTTATGGATGCACCACCATCATAGATAGGCTTGCTCCAGGCAAGGGACACAGTTGTACTTGAGTGATCAGTGACTTTGGGATTATTTGGAGGACCAGGTGGATAGGTGGCATCACAAGCTTTGTAGAGCTCCGATGGTTTACTTGGCTCTCCCACACCAGCAGCATTTTCAGCGGCGACACGGAACTCATAGTAATGTCCTTCTGTAAGCCCTGTTGCCCTAAATCGCAAGTCATTCAGCCTTTTTTTATTACACTTTGTCCATCGGATACCTTCTTTGTCACGTTTCTCAAGAATGTAGCTATCAATTTCTGATCCTCCATTATCTTCCGGCCGCTCCCATGTCAGAACCATAGAGTCCCTAGTTATTGCACTTGCTTCTGGTGTGGATGGTGCACTTGGAGGCTTGAATGGATTGCGTGCTATTACGGGCTCAGACTCGAGAGGCTCACCTATACCATATTTGTTAACAGCCATTACTCTGAAAATGTACTCATTGCCAGGAAGAAGTTTAGTCACTTTGTAACTGACAGCTTGAATTTTAGGTTCAACAACAGTCCAAGACAACCTGCTAGTTTCTCGCTTCTCAATAATATAGTGAGAAATACTTGCACCACCATCATGTGAAGGATGGCTCCAAGACAGATAACATTTCTCAGCAGTTACACCAGTGACTTTCAGAGGACCATCAGGAGGACCAGGTCTATCAAGAACCTTTACATTGATTGGTATTGCTTTTGTTCCACCAACATTCGCAAGACTCAGTACATAGTGCCCACCATCAACTCTAACACAGTCTTTCACTGTAAGTACTGTTCGTTGAACGGTGGTTTTGACTTCCATTCTTGGAGTTGTCTTATCAATTTCCTTTCCATCCTTCAACCATGTGACATCAGGCACTGGTTTTCCACAAATGTCAGCATCAATTGTGAAAGTTTCCCCAGCACTAACAACAATAACGTCCCTAAATTTTTGATCCATCGAAGCTGTTGGAGTTTCAATTTCATCTTTAGCTGTAATTGGTCCAGTGCTTTCAGAAGGCTTACTGAAAATACCTGCTGCATTCCTTGCAATAACTCTAAATTCATACCTTTGGTCTTCTGTTAATCCAGTAATTGTAAATTCAGTCTCAGTAATATTTGCAAAGCTGGCCTTCATCCACCGACCGTCAGGTAGTTTCTTCCGTTCCACAATATACCCTGTAATTCTACTTCCACCATCATACTGTGGCTTTGTCCATTGAAGAGTGACAAGATTTCTGGTGATAACAATTGCTTCAGGAGTACCTGGTGGATCACATGGATCACGAGCAACGAAGGATTCAGAAACTTTGCTTGGTGCACTAATGCCAACAATGTTTTCAGCATAGACTCGGTATTCATATTCAATGCCCTCTTCGAGATTGTTTGTCTTAAATCGAGCGTCAGGAATAACAGTCTTGTTCAGTTTAGTCCACAAAATGCTGTTTTTCTCTTTGCGTTCAAGATGATAACCAATAACTGCACTGCCGCCATTGTTAACAGGGGCCTTCCATTCAATAACCATGTGGTCCTTCGTCACTGATGAGACAAATGGAGTGCCAGGTGGTCCCGGTTCTTTGTATGGATACTGCACAACAACTGGTGAGGAGTCCAATGAAGAACTCTTTCCATATCTGTTTTCAGCAAAAACTCTGAACTGATATTCAGAACCTGTTTTTAGCTTGGAAATTTTTATAGTTGTCCTTGCAATAGTTGCTGAAACAATCTGCCAGTTTGTGGTAGTTGTGTCTCGCTTTTCAACAATGTAATTGTTTATTTGACAACCTCCTGTGTACTGTGGTGGTTCCCATGACATGGTGACAAAATTTGCACTTACTTCCTCAAATTTTATAGGTCCAGTTGGTGGACCAGGCTTGTCAAGGATAATAATTCCAATTTCTTCTGTTGTTGTTCCGGCACTGTTTGTAGCAGTGACTGTGTATTTACCAGAGTCATCTTTGTTCGAATCTTTAATACGGAGGACTGTTGAGTTTAGTGTGCTTGATATATTTACTCTGGTTGTCTCCTTGAGAGATTGCCCATCTTTATTCCAAACAATCTTGGGTGTTGGTCGTCCAATCACTGGTATTTCTATTTTGAGATCATCACCAGATTGGACACTGTAGGTGTTGAATGCTAGTTTGAAACTGGGTTCAATAGTCAAGTCTTTGGCAATAACAGGAGCTGCTAATGGTCTCGGATCACTTTTTCCTTTTTCATTGTAGGCAACAACACGTAAGAGGTACTCCTGACCAGAACTTAGCCCAGTAACCGTGCCTTCACATGTCTTTGTTGTTGTAGCAACCACCCATTCATCTGTTCCTTTAGGCTGCATTTCAATCAGGTAACCCATTATTCTGCTACCACCATCGTGGTCTGGTTTCTCCCATGATAGAGAAGCACTGGTTTTAGTCACATCAGTCAAAGTCACCTTCCCTACGGACAGAGGAGCTTCAGAAGCCTTTACAGCATCCTGGGTTTCAACAGGTAGGCCAACTCCATATTCATTCTCAGCCATAACTCTAAAGTAATAAATTCCCCCCTCGGTGAGATCCCCCACTCTGAAGCTTGTTTTGGTGCACTTGGCAGTAACATTTGAGTATCCTTTTCTAGTTGATTCACGCTTATCAACAACATAATTCTTAATCTTTGCGCCTCCATCAATCATTGGCGGTTCCCACGTGAGTGTCACACTATCTTTCTTAATGTCCTTCACGGCAAGATTTAGAGGTGATCCCGGTGTATCCAATACTTTAACGGACACAAATGCAGACTTGGAACCACTGCTGTTTTCCAAATGTAAAGTATATTTCCCAGCATCCTTTCTATCACATATATCAATTGAAAGTTGAGTGTAGTTTAAGCCCTTCTCAATTTGTGCCTTATCAGATAACTCCCCATCGTCTTTAGACCAGCTGATCTCTGGAGCTGGTCTCCCTTTAATAGGTATATTAATCCTGATAGATCCTCCAGCACGCACCACAAAACCTTTCCTTAGTTCTGAATCTAGCTCAATTTCAGGAGCTTCCATTTTATCTTCAGGCTTTACCGTTCCAGGAATAACAGCTGGTTCACCAACACCTAATTTGTTGATTGCACATACTTGAATCTTATATTCTTGATGTTCTATAAGTTTAGTTATTTCAAACGTATTGGTACAAAGGCCAGTTGGTGGTGTGCACATAGTCCACTCCTCCTCATCAGCTTTACAGATCTCCACAACGTATCCCTGAATCTCACTGCCACCATCGTAAATTGGTTTGCTCCATGTAAGTGAAACCGAATTCTTGGTGGTATCAACCACGCTTACATTTGTTGGTGGGCCGGGTTTGAACATCGGGTCACAGGCTTTGTAATATACAGTTGGTGGACTTGGTTGTCCCACTCCAGCTGCATTCTCAGCAGACAGCCTAAATTCATATTCATGATCTTCTGTTAGACCTGTCACTCTAAAGCGTAGATCTGTGACTCTACGTTTATTGCATTTAGTCCATCGAATTCCAGCCCTGTCTCTCTTCTCTACAATGTAACCAACGATTTCACTTCCACCGTCAGTAACTGGTCTGGTCCAGCATACAGTCATAGAGTCCCTTGCAATATTAGTAATTTCCAGATCTTGTGGCGCTCCAGGTAGAACAAATGGGTTTTTCATTATTACTGGTGCTGATTCTAGTGGTTCGCCAACGCCATATTTATTGACCGCCATGACACGGAAAATGTATTCATTTCCTTCTAGAAGTTTTGTTACTTTGTGCATGGTTGCGCCACAATCACTAGCAACTACTGTCCATGCAAGACGGCTAGTTTCTCTCTTCTCAATAATATAACGAGAAACACTACTACCTCCATCATGTCGTGGAGGAAGCCATGATAGTGTACATTTTTCACAAGTTACACCAGTGACACTGAGGGGTCCTTCAGAAGGTCCTGGTCTGTCTAGTACTTTTACAGTGAATGGAACTGTTTTGGTGCCAGCCACATTAGTTAGCTGCAGGTTATATTGTCCACCATCAACTCTTATTGCATCTTTAACAACAATCATTGATTTGAAATCTGTGTTTTTGATCTCACATCTTGCCGTATTTTCCAATTCTTTAACACCCTTGAACCATAAAGCTGTTGGCACAGGCTTTCCTTGTACATTAGCATGAAGATTAAATGTGTCTCCAGCATTTACAACAATAACTTGATTAAATTCTGGATCAATTTCATATTTTGGAGGTTCAACTTCATCTTTTGCAGTGATAGATCCAGTACTATTTGATGGCTTGCTGACTGTTCCAGCTGCATTCCTGGCAATTATTCTGAAATCATATTTGGAGTCTTCTGTTAGCCCAGTAACTGTAAAATTTGTTTCTATAATGTTTGTGAAGCTGGCCTTCATCCAGCGTCCATCTGGTAGGTCTCGTTTCTCTACTGTGTAACCAGTAATCAAACTGCCTCCATCATACTCAGGCTTTTCCCACTGGAGTTTCACTGAGTGTCTGCTCACAATGATAGCTTCTGGGGTTCCAGGTGGATCACATGGGTCACGTGCCACATAGCCTTCAGAGACTTTGCTGCATGCACCAATACCAACAATATTCTCAGCATATACTCTGAACTCATATTCAATACCTTCCTCTAAAGGACTGGTTTTATAGCGGGCATCCGGAATGAGTGTTTTATTTATATTTGTCCAGAGGATGCTGTTTTTCTCTTTTCTTTCAAGATGGTAGCCTAAAATACTACTGCCTCCATCTGATATTGGTTTGTGCCATTCAACTACCATGTAATCTTTTGACAGTGAGGAAACAAAAGGAGTTCCTGGTGGACCTGGTTCTTTGTAAGGATACTGGGCAACCACTGGCGCAGAGTCTATAGCGTAACTTTTGCCATATCGGTTTTCAGCAAAAATTCTAAACTGATATTCTGCTCCTGTTTTTAGATTGGTAACTTTCAGCGTAGTTCTTGCTACTGTAGCAGAGACCACTACCCAATTAGTAGTCGTTGTGTCTCTCTTTTCCACAATGTAATTTGATATTTGGCAGCCACCAGTGTATGTTGGAGGATCCCAAGACACTGTGATACCCTCTGCACTGACGTCATCAAGTCTTATCGGGCCACTAGGTGGGCCAGGTTTATCAAGTGTGATGATTTCAAAAGTTGCTTCTTTTTGTCCAAGAATATTAGAAACAGCAATGTTATAAATGCCACCATCTTCTCTTGTTGCTTCCTTTATGCTGAGCGTTGTGTGGTGCGCTGTATCAACAACATTAACTCGTGTAGTCTGTTTAAGAGTTGAGCCATCCTTTGTCCAAATGATATTTGGTTTGGGACGTCCAGCAATTTTGATTTCTATTTTGAGATCATGACCGACCTGTACGCTATAGTTGCTAGAAGCAGATCTTACATCTGGATCAATAACAAGGTCTTTTGCTTGCACTGGAATGGCAAGAGGTCTTGGATCACTCATTCCTTTGTCATTGACAGCAATAACTCTGAACATATACTCTTCCCCCTGGGCTAAATTGCTGATCACAGTCTCTAGAGCTTTGACCTGTGCGCACAAAGACCATTTATCAACGTCTTTAGCTTGCATTTCCACCACATAATGAAGTATTCTACTGCCACCATCATGCTCGGGCTTCTCCCATGCAAGCGAAACACTCTTGCGCGTGACATCAACTACAGTAATTTTACCAGGAGGCTGAGGCACCTCTGATATTTTCAGTGGTTCTGGGGTCTCGGCTGGTAACCCAATTCCATGTTCATTTTCAGCAATAACTCTGAAGAAATAATTGCAGCCCTCCTGAAGCGGTTCAATTTTCCATGACATTTTGTGGCAATTAGTGACAACAGCTGAATAGGCCTTTCTTGTGCTATCACGTTTCTCAACAATATAGTTTTTGATTTTAGCCCCACCATCCAATGCAGGTGGTTCCCATGTAAGTGTCACAGACTGCTTTGTAATTTCCTTCACCCTAAAGTTGACTGGAGCACTTGGTGTATCAAGTACTCTGACACTGATGAAAGCTGACTTCACTCCACTGGCATTCTCAGCTGTGAGGGTATACTTTCCACTGTCAAATCTGTCAACGTTTTCAATCACAAGGGAGGTATAACTGCTAGTTATGTCAATCTGAGCTGTATCCTTGATTTCTCCTTCAGCTTTTCCCCATTTGATTTCAGGGGCAGGACGTCCTCTGATTGGAATGAATAATCTGAGCGATCCTCCAGCTCTTACATTAATCATCTTCCTAAGATCAGGGTCAAGATCAAGATCTGGTGCTTCCATTTTATCTTCAACAATAATTGTCCCAGAGACATCTGCATGCTCACCAACACCAGCCTTGTTAATGGCACACACTCTGAATTTATACTCATGCTTTTCTTGAAGTTTTTTAACTTCAAATCTTGTCTGGGTGATGCCAGTTGGTGGAGTACACATCTCCCATTCTTCCGATGGTAATTCACATGACTCAACAATATAACCCTGAATCTCACAACCACCATCATAAATAGGTTTTCCCCATGTAAGGAAAACCGAGGTGCGTGAAACATCTGTGACTTTAGCGTTGTTTGGTGGGCCTGGTTTGAAAATAGGATCTAAGGCCTTATAGTAAACAGACGGGGAACTTGGTATTCCAACTCCAGCAGCATTTTCAGCTGAAACTCTGAATTCATAGCTGCGACTTTCAAGGAGTCCAGTCACTCTAAAACGAAGTTCACTTACTGTTCGCTTATTGCACCTGGTCCATCTCACTCCTTCTTTATCCCGTTTTTCAATAACATATCCAGAAATTGGACTACCACCATCTTTAGCAGGTCTTTCCCAGGTTACAACCATTGAATCCTTTGTGACATTTGAAATGTCAACCTCCACAGGTGCATCAGGAGGCCCAAATGGATTTTTAGCAATCACTGGTTCAGATTCAAGTGGTTCACCAACTCCATATTTGTTCACAGGAATCACACGGAATATGTATTCATTACCTTGCAAAAGTTTTGTAATTTTTAAATTAAGAGTTTGAACTTTAGATTCTACAAGAGTCCAAACTAATCTGCTGGTCTCTCTCCTTTCGACAATGTAGTGCGATACATCACTTCCACCGTCTTGCAGAGGTGGTTTCCAGGAAATGGAACATTTTTCATTTGTTACGCCATAGACCGAAATAGGACCCTCAGGTGGACCAGGTCTATCTAACACTTTGACATTGACATGGATGTATTTCTCGCCTCCGACATTCTTTAGAAGTAGAGTGTATTGGCCTCCATCAACACGGATAGCTTCCTTAACACTCAGAGAAGTAGTGAAGTCTGTGTTTTTTATCTCGAGGCGAGCTGTGTTTGTTAGCTCTTGATCTGCCTTCATCCAGTGGATTGTAGGTATAGGTTTACCATGAATATCAGCATCAATTTTAAAGAATTCCCCAGCATTTATAACAATAGTTTGAGTATATTTTGAATCTATGTTAATGCGAGGAGGATCAACTTCATCTTTTGCAGTGATAGGCCCAGTGCTTTCAGATGGATTACTGAAAACACCGGCTGCATTTCTTGCTATGACACGGAACTCATATCTCTCCTCCTCAGTTAACCCAGTCACAACAAACTCAGTTGCGATGACATTTGTGAAACTGGCCTTCATCCAGCGACCCCCAGGTAGCTCCTTCTTCTCAACAAAGTATCCAGTGATTTTGCTTCCACCGTCATTCTCTGGCTTTGTCCATCGGAGTGTAACAGAATTTCTTGTAACAATAACAGCTTCAGGAGTGCCTGGACTATCACATGGATCTCTGGCTACATAGCATTCTGATAGCTTGCTGGGTTTGCTATTGCCCACAATATTTGCTGCATAAACTCTGTATTCATATTCAATTCCTTCTTCAAGTCCAGTAGCCTTAAACCTTGTGTCCAGAATGATTGTCTTGTTCAGTTTCATCCAAAGTATACTGTTTCTTTCTTTACATTCAAGGTGATATCCTAATATTTTGCTTCCACCATCATCAGCAGGCTTATTCCACACTACTACCATGCTTTCTTTGGTAGATGATTGTACAGTGGGCATTCCTGGTGGGTCAGGAACTTTGAAAGGATATTGAGCAACTATTGACTCAGAGACAAGAACTGAACTCTTTCCATATCTGTTTTCAGCTGCAATCCTGAATTGATACTCAGTGCCGGTCTTCAATCGTGCTGCTTTAATTGTTGTTCTAGCCACTGTTGCAGACACAATTTGCCAGTTTGTTGTGGATGTATCTCGTTTTTCCACAATGTAGTTGTTGATGGAGCAACCACCATCGTATTCTGGAGGCTGCCATGACAATATGACACTGTCAGCCGTGACTTCATCTAGTTTTATTGGTCCAGTTGGTGGACCAGGTTTATCAAGTACAACAACACAAATGTCTGTTGATGCTTCACCAGCAGTGTTTGAAAGTTTGATGGTGTACTGGCCAACATCGTCTCTACATGCCTCCTTAATCACCAGATACAAATGCCGCTCAGTGATCTCCGAATTAACTCTGGTAGTTTCCTTGAGAGGTACACCATCTTTATGCCAGGAAACAATTGCTTTAGGACAAGCAACATAAGGAATATCTACCTTCAAGTCATCTCCAGCCAGAACACTAAATGTGGTGAATAAAAGCTTGAATGCCGGTGAAATCACAAGATCTTTAGCGATCACAGACACACTAAGCGGACGAGGATCACTTGTTCCTTTTTCATTCATTGCTGATATGCGGAACATATATTCTTCTCCTTGAGTCAATCCCGCAACAACTGCTTCATTGATTTTTACAATCATACATTGTGTCCATTTTTCACTGCCTTTGCCTTGCATCTCAACAATATATCCAGTAATTCTACTGCCTCCATCATGATCTGGTTTTTCCCATGAAAGAGTAACACTATTGCTTGTGACATCTAGAAGTGTGACTTTTCCCGGAGGAAGTGGTTTTTCAGATACTTTTACTGACTCATTCGTTTCAACAGGAAGACCGATTCCATATTCATTTTCTGCTAAAACTCTAAAGAAATAGTTGCTTCCCTCCTGCAGTTCACCAATTCTCCAACTTGTTTTGTGGCAACTAGCACAAACTGTTGAGTATGCCTTTCGTGCCGATTCACGTTTTTCTACTATGTAGTTTTTGATCCTTGAACCACCATCAATGATAGGAGGGTCCCAGATGAGTGATACAGAATCTTTGGTAATTTCTTTTATCATAAAATTTTGCGGTGCTCCAGGGGTATCCAGTACTCTGACATTAACAAAGGCTGTCTTGCTCCCTGAGCTGTTTTCTACAGTAAGCATTAACTTTCCACTATCAAACCTACTTACATTTTCAATTATTACAGATGTAAATGACGATGTGCTTTCAATGGTAGCTCTCTCAAGAGGCTCTCCATTTTCTCTCGTCCATTTCACCTCGGGAGCTGGTCTTCCTTTGATGGGAACAAACAGTCTTAACGTGCCACAAGCTCTTATATTGACAACTTTACGGAGCTCGGCGTCAAGCTCAATTTCTGGTGGAATTTGCCTGTCCTCTGCTTTTGGTGTTCCAGGTATAGAGGCAGGCTCTCCAACTCCCTCACAGTTAACAGCGGAAATATTGATTTTGTAATCTTGATTTTCCTTCAAGTTAGTAATTGTAAATGATGTGGCTGTTAGACCTTCCCTAGGAGTGACAATTGTCCATTCATCCTCTTCAGGAAGGCAGGTCTCAACAATATATCCTATGATATCTGATCCGCCATCATATACTGGCTTATTCCACGCAATAGTAATAGATGATTTAGTTGTGTCCAACACCCTTGGGTTGCCAGGAGGGCCAGGCTGGAAAATGGTGTCACAGGCCTTGTAAAATGGACTTGAGGGGCTTGGGGCACTCAAACCTGCAGCATTTTCTGCAGAAATTCTGAATTCATATTCATGTCCCGGTGTGAGCCCAGATACTTTGTACCTCAAATCAGTTACAGTTCTTTTGTTGCATTTAACCCAGCGGAGACCGGTTTTGTCTCTCCTTTCAATAACGTAGTTGGAAATATTGCTTCCACCATTGCTCTCAGGATGTCCCCAGCAAACCACCATTGAATCCTTAGTGATTGTTGTAACTTCAGGGGTTTGTGGCGGATCAGAGGGCACATATGGGTTGGCTGCAATAGTTGGCTCAGATTCAAGGGGCTCACCAACTCCATACTTATTGACAGCCATGACTCTAAAGATATACTCATTTCCTTTGAGCAATTTAGTTACTTTGAATCTGTTCACTTGTAAGTCTGATGCTACGTTTGTCCATGCAAGTCTGCTTGTTTCACGCTTTTCAATAATGTAATGTTCAATCTTTGCTCCACCATCATGTGAAGGTGGCAGCCATGACAGGATACATTTCTCAGCTGTAATGTCTGTAACCGCAAGTGGTCCATCTGGTGGACCGGGTCTATCAAGAACTTTCACATTGAAGACATGTTTAGCAAAGCCACCAGGGTTGCTGGCCGTTAATGTGTATGCACCACCATCTCTTCTTAAGGAATCTTTGTTAATCAAAGTGGTAGCAAAGTCAGATGATTTTATTTCTAATTTTGCTGAATCTTCAAGTTCTTTTCCTTCCTTAGTCCAAACGATGGAGGGTAATGGTCGGCCAGAAACTTGAGCGTCTAGTTTAAAGACTTCTCCAGCTTTCAGAATTACAACAGTATTGAAAATTGCATCAACCATAATTTTAGGCTCCTCAATGTCATCTCTGCAGGTGATGGTTTCTGATGGTTTAGATGGATTACTCACAGCACCAGCTGAATTTCTGGCAAGGACACGGAATTCGTAGGAAGCATCTTCTTTTAATCCACTAACAGTGAATGTGGTCGCAAGGACGTTGCTGAAGTTAGCTTTGAGCCATCGTCCATTTGGTAAGTCCTTCTTTTCAACCATGTAACCAGTTATCGAGAACCCACCATCACCTTCAGGTTTTGTCCACTGAAGAGTCACCTCATGTCTAGTAATGTTAACTGCTACTGGTTGACCTGGTGGATCCACCGGATCAAGAGCAAACGTTGTTTCTGAAGACTTGCTTGGTTTACTAACACCAGCCATGTTTTCAGCTACTACACGGAATTCATAAGCAATGCCATCAGTAAGTCCTGTAGATTTGAAAATGTTTCCGACGACTAAGGCTTTGCTGACCCTTTGCCACAATATACTATTCTTTTCTTTCCTTTCAATGTGATATCCAAAAATACGGCTTCCACCATCAGAAGCTGGCTCATTCCATGTAATAGTAATAGTGTCTTTAGTGAAGGCCACGATTTGTGGAGTACCGGGTTGTCCAGGCACCATGAATGGATATGCAGCAATAACAGCCTCTGATCCGATTGAGGGTCCAGAGCCATATCTGTTTTGAGCCTTGACGCGGAACTGATACTCAACCCCTGTAGTGAGACGAGCAGCTTTAAACGTTGTACGGATAACTGTTGCAGCTAATTCAACCCAGGATGTGCCTGTAGTTTCTCGCATTTCAACTATGTAATTGTTAATTGGTACTCCCCCATCATTTTCTGGGGAGTCCCATGATAATATTATATAGTCACATGAAATTTCATCAAACTTAATTGGCCCCTTCGGGGGTCCAGGAATATCATGTATTTCAACTGTGATGGTATCTGTCAATGTCCCAAGTATGTTCTTTCCTGTCATGGAGTATTTTCCACCGTCCTTCCTTTTGCATTCACTAATATTCAAAATAGTTGATGTTGGAGTATTTTCTATATTTATTCTTTGTGTCTGTTTAAGCTCCTGGCCTTCTTTCGTCCAAGTAACTGTCGGCTTAGGTCGACCCAAAACAGGTATCTCAACTCTTACATTATCTCCAGCTTTGGCAATGACTAATTTCTGGTAAACTCCACGAAGGTCAAATTCTGGTCCTGTTGTTTGTTCCTTAATAATAACAGGCCTACTTTCACGGGGATCACTTCTGCCAGAGCTGTTTACAGCCATGACTCGGAAGACATATTCCTCATTTTCAATTAAATGTGATGCTACATAGTCAAGAGCCTTCACCGCAGCCACATGAGACCACTGCTCAGCTCCTTTCTTTTGTGATTCAATGATATATCCAGTAATTCTACTTCCACCATCATGTTTTGGTTTTGTCCATGCAAGAGTGGCAGTGTTTTTGCTAACGTCGGTGACATTAAGGTTTTCAGGAGCCGTGGGTGCTTGGGATGCTCTGATGGGTTCAGGTGTTTCAGCTGGTTCACCAATTCCATATTCGTTCTCAGCACACACTCTAAAGTAATATTCTGATGATTCTGCCAGATTTGTAATTTTATAGGAACATTTCTGCCAATTTGTAATGATGGTGGAATATGCCTTTCGAGTGGCTTCCCGCTTCTCAATGATGTAATTAGTAATCTTTGATCCACCATCAATAATAGGGATTTCCCATTGAAGGGTAATGCTGTCTTTCGTAATTTCTCTTGGCTTCAGGTTGACAGGTGGTCCTGGTGAATCCAAAATCCTGACATTCACAAATCCAGTCTTTTTCCCTGCAACATTTTCTAATGTCAAGATGTATTTCCCAGCATCACGTCTTGTACAATCTGGTATAACAAGAAGAGTATATGACTCAGTGGTATCAATGTGTGCACGGCCTTTGAGAGGTATCTCCTCCTTCATCCAAGTGACTTCAGCAGTTGGGCGACCTTTAATGGGTACAAAAATACGAATAGAGCCACCGGCCCTGACAACAAGGGTTCTTCTTAGTTCGGCATCAAGTTCAAAGTCTGGAATTTCTTCACGATCTACAACTTCAACAAGTTCTTCAATTTCAGCTGGTTCACCGACACCTTCGGCGTTCATTGCGCTGACCCTAAAACTGTATTTTCCTCCTGGCTGCAAGTTTGGAACAACCAATTCAGTAATCCTCAAAGCAGTGCCCGTTGTATCTTTTACCCAGTCATCATCTCCCTCCTTTTTGTGCTCAACTGTGTATCCTATAATATCAAGTCCGCCATCGTAGTGTGGCCTTCCCCACTTGAATGTAGCTGTAGTTTTGGTTGTATCATTAATTCTTGGGTTCGATGGAGGTCCAGGTACATCTGCAAAAAGGGGTTTATCATATGGATGAATACAGAAATTAAAAGAACATTACTTGTTTTTTTTAGATTGGAGGTTTAGCATTATGCTCCATCAATTATTTTAAATAAAATATAAAATATTTACTTACATGCCACGTCCTTAGTCAACACAGGCTGTGATGGTTCACTGGGTTCGCCAAAGCCAGCTTTGTTTTCTGCTGTCACTCGGAATTCATATTCAACGCCCTCATTAAGCGCTTGTACTTTATAACGAAGATCAGATATAGATTTTTTTGATGCTCTGACCCATCTCATCCCTCTTCTTTCTTTTCTTTCAACACTGTAGCCTCTTATATCACTACCGCCATCATTAACCGGTCTCTTCCAGGAAATGGTGACAGAGGTTTTGCTCACATTGTCAATTTCTGGTTTTGATGGAGGTCCTGGTGGGCCTAGAATGTACACAGTTGAATAACGTTACAAACACAGTATCTTCAAAAACAGAAAAATAAATGAAGCATGACATCACTCAACTTACCGAAGCTGTCCACCATTTTGACTGGACTGGACTGTGTCGCATCACCAGTACCATACTGGTTAACAGCGGAGACACGGAATATATATTCATTGCCCTGGATAAGCTTGCTCGCAACAAAACGGCAATCCATGACATTTTCAGCAAGCATGGTCCACAGAAGACGACTGGTTTCCCTCTTCTCTAGAGTGTAAGATTTAATTGCAGAACCTCCATCCTCATTCGGTGGCAACCATGTTAAAGTGACCTTCTCAGCTGAAACACTACTGGCGGAAATCGGTCCTGGTGGTCCAGGAATATCCAGAACCTTCACTTTCACGCGTTCTTCCTTGATTCCAAATGGATTGCTGGCAGTAATAATGTACTCTCCAGTATTGTTCCTATTGGCATACTTGATTGATAGCGTTGAGGATGTTGGAGTACTGTCAATCTGGCAAATATCTGATGGCTTAAAGTCTCTTTCCCCTTTAGACCACACAGATGTTGGCGGAGGTTTCCCAATGATGCTTGTTGCGCTCAGCACAATAGTTTCACCAGCTCTAACGGTAAGGCCATCCTTCACATTGGGATCAATAGTGATGGTTGGTGGCTCTGTAAAAAATAAGGCACATTAATCGTATTTTAAAAACGTGAAAAATTGTGATCTTTAACAGGGTGAATA
Source organism: Hiodon alosoides (assembly GCA_025775065.1). Taxonomy (NCBI): domain Eukaryota; kingdom Metazoa; phylum Chordata; class Actinopteri; order Hiodontiformes; family Hiodontidae; genus Hiodon; species Hiodon alosoides. Next base: position 453,778 of record JAOYSI010000027.1, on the reverse strand, counting down.
TTTCTTCATAGAAATCCTTACCATATTCATCTTTGCACACAAGGGTGTCAGTTGGTTCAGACGGAGCACTGATCGCCCCAGCTGCGTTCTTTGCTCTTATTCTGAATTCACACTTGCTGCCCTCCTGTAGGTCTGTGACCGTGAAAGCACAAGACTGAATATTGATATGGTTAGCCTTCATCCAGGTCTTCACAGCCAGATCACGTTTCTCAACAATATAGCCAGTAAGTTTGTGTCCACCATCATACTTGGGTGCAGTCCACATAAGTGTTACCGTGCTCCTGGTAATGCTAATTACGTCAGGTTTTCCAGGAGGATCTAAAACAAAAGGGATGTGACACAAATGTATTATTTGGAATTAAATGTAAACATTATTAAGATTGTAATATTATTTATATTTTAAATGATTTTTTTTACCAATCGGATCTAGTGCTACAAGAGACTCTGTAGGTCGACTTGGCTTTCCAAGACCTGCCCTGTTTATAGCCATGACTCTGAATTCATACTCAAGGCCTTCAGTTAAACTGGTCACTCTGCATTCCTTTATTCTCAGAACGGTCTTGTTGGCTCTCCTCCACATCAAACTGTTCTTGTCCTTAAATTCAACATGATAACCTGAAAAAAACATAGTGTCATTAGTCTATTTTAATGATTGTTAACTTAAAGTCATTAAGCGTTACTGGGAAAAGGCACAGAGCAATGAGAATGTGGAGTAAAATAATCATTTAGTTACCAGTTATCGGAGAACCTCCAGTGTGTTTTGGATCAGACCACACCAGCATTGCAGATTCGTGCCGCATACTTGTGATTTCAGGTGGAGGTGGTGCGTCAGGTACATCTAGCAATGAAAAATAATGAATTTAGACCTGTTCATAGATGCAATACAAATGTTCCAAAAAAATAAAACTCACCAAAGGGATGCTTAGCCACAACAGGGTCAGATTTGAGGCTTTCTCCAACTCCATACTTGTTTTCTGCAGAAACTCTAAAGATATACTCAGTTCCATCATGAAGCCTTGTAACTCTCATGGTATTTTTCTGAATAGCCGAAGCACAAGTAACCCACTTGTTGGCAGTGGAATGTCTCTTCTCCAAAATATAATTGGATATTTCTGATCCTCCATCATCCTTTGGAGGACCCCATTCCAATGTGATTCCATCAGCAGTAATTTCATCAAACTTGAATGGCCCAGTGGGTATTCCTGGTTTTCCAACAACCTTGACCGAGATTGCAGATTCTTTTATGCCTGCACTGTTCTTCAGAGTAATAGTGTATTTTTCAGCATCACCTCTCTGACAATCGCGAATCAGCAGGGTTGTGCTTACAGCACTTGATTCAACAGAGACTCTGCCACTGTCTGTCAGGGTCAGATCGTCCCCTTTCTTCCATGTGACAGTAGGGGCAGGTTTGCCAATAATGGGGATATTTAGACGGACAGTACTTCCCTCCTTTGCAATGTAGCACAAATCAGGCAAGCCCCTTAAGTCGCATTCAGGCATAACTATAAAGAGGGGTATAAAAAAAAAAAAAACGGATTAATTTAGTTATTTACGTAATTATCATCATTAGGATGATAATTAGGATCATGGTCATTTTTATTACTATTCATTACAGTTATGTGATTCGGCATTAACTAAAAAAACATTTTAATGTGACAGCGTTAAGCGTTGTTGGACAAATACTCACTAAGTTGGTCTTTAGCAACCAGAGTAAGCTCCTGGGGTGCACTCTCTCCAGCTTCATTCACAGCTTTCACTCTGTAGGAATACTCCTTTCCTTCAACCAGATCTTTAGCACTGTACTGCATGTTCTTTGATTTCATCAGCACGTTCCACTTGTCTTCGCTTTCCATGACTTCCAACAAATATGCAGTAATGTGACTCCCACCATCACTGATTGGTTTCTTCCAACCAAGTGTGCATGAATCCTTGGTAACCAGTAATGCTTTGAAGTCCACGACTGGTTCAGGTTTTTCTGAAAAAAATATAGCATTCCATTGTGTGAAGTTGGTTTGTTGTTGATTGTTTTAATAATTTATTAATTTAATAATACATTTGTACTAATTTATTGCTTGTTGGCATTTTTTAAGCCATTTGTTTACATTTGTAGTTACATTACATTACAAATGAACAGCCTTTTTGACTAAGAGAAAATTTAGGCTTTGAAAATGTTAACTTAACCAAAATAACAAATCACAGTTAATTGCACTAACCTGAGGCTCGGACTGCCCCGGCAGTCTCACATGGTTCACCAATGCCATACACATTTTCTGCCAGAACTCTAAAACAATAGGCCTTTCCTGCCTCCAAGTTAGGGATTCGGAAAGAGGTTTTAGGGCAGTCAGTTGAAACTGTTGACCATGCCTTTCTCTCTGCGTCACGTTTTTCAACAATGTAGCTCTTTACTGAGCTTCCCCCATCGATGAGCGGAGGGTCCCAAGTGATAGACGCATGGTCCTTTGAAGTTTCCTTAATAATCAGATTAAGAGGAGGTCCGGGGGTATCTAAATAAAACAATTAGATAGGAGACAATTCCTAAATCACAGATACATAAATGAAAAGTATAATTAATCATCTTAAGAAGAAACTTACCAAGAACTTTTACAACAATTGTGTACGTTTTCATTCCACTACTGTTCTCTAGAGTCAACGTGTATTTTCCTGCATCGTATCTGTTAACATCCTCAAGATATAACAGCGTGTCCCATTCAGTTGTCTGGATAGTAATTCCTTGTCTTTCCTTAATGTTGGCATTTATCTTGGCCCAGGTAACCTTTGGAGCAGGTCGGCCCCTTAAGGGGACATATAATCTCATTGTGACGCCGGCGCGAAGCACCAAGGCCTTTCTTAGATCCGCATCAAGTTCTGCTTCAGGAGCAACTGAAAATCACAAAAATACACTCTTAATTAATGAACAGACAAACCAACATGTCAACAGACAGATAATCAAGTGGCCGTTTAACTGAAAGAAAAACAAAAGTTGTCAGCAAAGTAAACTTACTCAAAATGTCCTTCGCAAGGTGTGTTCCAGGAACTTCACTTGGCTCACTGTATCCAATTTTATTTACAGCAATCACACGGAACTGGTATTCTGTATTATCCATAAGTCCGGTAAGAAGGAATTTGGTGGTTTGGAGATTTTTAGGCACATTGCACTTCATCCAGTCCTCAGCCTCAGCTCGTTTGCTTTCAACCAGGTAGCCCAGGATTTCGCAACCACCGTCATAGGCTGGCTTTGTCCATGACAGACTAACTGAGCTGTGTGTTGTGTCAATAACTTTAGGGAATGCTGGTGGTCCAGGAGGATCTATGGATCAAAGCGTACCAATTAGACGGTCCGGAGAACAAGTGTCAACACTTCAAATCTGTGAGAGAACCTTGAATTTAGTACTCACACAGAGGATCGAGTGCAATTGCAGCACTAGACGGATCACTTGGTTTGCCGAGACCGGCTTTGTTGAGAGCAATGACCCTGAATTCATACTCCGCTCCCTCTGAGAGACCGCCAGATTTAATGGTTCTGTCTATCACTGGTTTTCTGTTGACTTTAGACCAGTTGACATCTTGGGTTTCACGCTTTTCAACCATATAACCAAGAATTGTGGCTCGTCCATCATCAGCAGGGGCTTTCCAGCTGACAGTCATGTGATCCTTGGTTATATTAGTAATAATAGGAGGATCACAAGGCCCTGGCACATCTGAAATTAGAATTTATACTTAGAATCGACAATGATTTTAGATAGATTATAAAATAAACAAGTAGCGTTCTGTTATTATTACCAAATGGATTCTTGGCAAATACAGGGTCAGTCAGGATGGGATCACCGACACCATACTTGTTCTCAGCACTAATGCGGAATTGGTACTCATGGCCCTCAATCAGCTTCTCTACAGAGCAATCAGTGAGCTGACCGCTGACATTAGCTGAAACCTGAGCCCAGTTTGCCCGGCTTGTTTCACGCTTGTCAACGATGTAGTTGGTGATTTCGGAGCCTCCGTCTGCAAGTGGTGGTTCCCACCTCACTTTGGCGCGGTCTGCATACACATGGCCAATTTTGCAAGAAGCAGGTGGTCCAGGTTTGTCTAGGGAAAAAAAGTATTTTAAAATGCATTACTTCAATTGGAATCATATATTTTAAAGGAAATGTCGATCATGTTGATCCACTTTAAAACTTCCGCATCATTTTAAACTACTACTTATCTGTAAACAGACTTACCAAGAACCTTCAGCTTAATGTTGCCTGATTTGGAGCCGCTAGTATTTTCTGCCAAAATTGTGTACTCGCCAGTCTCTTTTCTTGTTACACAGAATAGTTCCAGAAGGAAAAGATGTCTCTTCTGAGAGAACTTCATTCCTTCAGCAAGTTTCAGTATAACACCATCTCTCTTCCATGTAACCTTTGGCATTGGCTTTCCAAAAACTTCACCCTCAAGACAAACATTTGCCCCAGCTTTAACTGTGATGAGGTTCTTCATGTGAAGTCCAATCTCAACCCTTGGTGGAACTGAAATAGGAGCAACAAAGTTATTTTGCTATATAAATATGCTTTGTATGCAATTATTTTCAAACGTAAAAGTAGTAATACAAAAGATGAATAAAAAAAGAACTAAAATGAAGATGATATTACCGTTTTCAGCAATCACAGGTATTGGGTCAGAAAGTTCAGATGGTAAGCTGAGGTTTATTGCTGTCTTGGCAATTATTCTGAACTGATACTGGGACCCTTCTTGCAGTCCTGTTGCGATATACTCTTCTCTGGGTACATTCTGGCTGCTTGCATTGCAACGCACCCACTTTTCTTCAGGAAGCTTTAGAGCTTCTACATAATATCCAATTATCCTGCTGCCACCATCATTCTTTGGTCGGCCCCAAACCAAGGAAACTGAATTCTTGGTCACATCAATGACTTCCGGTTTACCAGGTGGATCTTTAGTGGAAGAGACATGCGGTTAGATTTTTTCCCCCCCAAAAAAAAGTAATTAAAGTGCCATGGCCCATGGCCATAAAATAAAAGTAATTAAAGTGCCATGACATACCAACTGGTGTTCTTGCTGTAATGAATTCTGTCTGTTGGCTTGGGTTGCCCTGTCCTGCTTGGTTGAGAGCAGACACTCTGAAGGTGTATTCTATACCTTCAATCAGTCCAGAACATGAGTATTCGGTATTACGAACAACTGCTTCATTAGCCTTTACCCAGAGAAGACTGTTCCTCTCTTTACGTTCAATGCAATACCCAGTGATAGGACTTCCACCATCACTTGATGGTCTCTCCCAGATGACTAACATGTTGTCTTTGTAGACTTTGTTGACACGGCAATTTCTAGGTTCACTGGGTACATCTGAAATGGAAACATGTTAGCCAGTCAGTGTGACACTTCTTTGTGATGTGTATTTCTGTATTGAAAGGAAAGCTGATGCAATGAGAACTATTGAATAAAATATTACATTTGTCACAGTGTCAAATTCGTAAATTGCCATTTGAACTATTATTTCAGCGCATTTTCCATCATTAAGTGTGTCGTTAAGAAGAAGCTGTGGTCACTAACTTGCAAAGTGGCACAATTACACAGTGATTAAAGTCCATATGAATAAAAGCCATGACATGGGAAATATGTGAAATGGTAGTATTAAAAAGTATTAAAAAATAAAATCCAAAGAACATATTATACATGTTCTATACAAATATTATATGTATATTATATAAATAAATAAATAAATAAATAAACATCTCACCAAAGGGGAATTTGGCAATCATTCGCTCAGACATAATGGGTTCTGAGATGCCAAAGCGGTTCTCAGCACGGACACGGAAGCTGTACTCCTTCCCAGGCGTCAACTTCCCAACTCTACAGCTGGTCTTGGTGCAGGAGGAAAGAGCAGTGATCCAGTCTCCTCTGGACACGTCACACTTCTCAACCACGTAGTTAGTGATGTTGCTGCCACCATCTTCACGTGGTGAGTGCCAAGAGAGTGTGCAGGCATCAATATCCACCTCACTGATCTCGAATGGTGGCTCAGGTGGTCCCGGAATATCTGCATAGGTAATTAGTCGTCAACATCACTATCATTATTAGAGTAGTTTTGCACTTAGTCGACCTCTTTCAGTATACTCACCCATTATGATCACTCTAAGAATCTGATCTACTTTTCCGGTGCTGTTTTCGGCAGAAAGGCTATAATAACCACTGTCCTTCCTTGAAACATCTTTGATCATAAGCAGACAACAGTTCAAAGATTTCTCCACGATAATGCGATTTGAAGTGACCAAATCCTCGTTTCCTCTCTTCCATTTACTCAGTGGTGCTGGTTTTCCAGATATGAGAGCCTCCACCTTGAGTTTTGCACCAGCTTTTACAGTTACAACATCAGTCATGATGATTTTTGGTGCCACTGAAAAATATTTGAAAACAATAAAACAAGGTTAAGACATACTATTTTTCTCAAAAATCTAAATGAAACATTTAAAAAGAGATACGAAACATTATATGGGCATACATGAAAGAATTAAAACTTACATAGTTGCTCCTTGATCTCAAACACCCCATCAACTTCTCTTGGCAGACTGCAACCCACTGAATTTCTGGCTGCCACTCTGAATCTGTACTTTTTGCCCTCCTTCAGTCCAACAACAACAATACTTAAATCTTTAACAACAGAGTATGGTGTCCATTTGTCCTCTGGTTGACCTTCCTCCTGGTAATCGACAACATATCCATTAATTTTGGCTCCTCCATCCCTCAGGGGTTTTAACCAGCCCAGCGTTGCACTGTTCTTTGTTATTTCCAGAAGGTCCGTCTTCTTTGGTGGATCAGGCTCACCTATAGTGCAAAGTAAATCAATCAGGATTAAGATAATTTCTTTGCAAATACTAAACACACACAATTACACACACACACACACACACACACGCACACGCACACGCACACGCACAGTAAGTATTGTACTCACTGATAGGATCAGTCGCCAGGTAGGACTTTGGAGAATCTTTCGGAACACCAATTCCATATTTGTTAACTGCGGTAACTCTAAAATAGTACTCAATGCCTGGTGCAAGGTTGGTGATTTTAAAGCTTGTCTTCTTCAAATCGTTGGTCACATTACCCCATGTCTTTCTGTCAACTTCACGCTTCTCAACTATGTAATTTAGTACATGACTGCCACCATCATTCTCAGGGGGGGACCAAGAAAGTTGACAGGATGTCTTTGTGACATTGGTAGCTTCCAGCCCTCCCACAGGTCCAGGAGTATCTGTCAGTTAAAATGCAATTAGCATGCCACGCAGTAAGTAATACAAAACTAATGAATACATTTATCTAAAAATATACAGTAGTAAACATTTGTCTTAAATTATTAAACACATACAATGTTTTAGTAAATAAAGGGTTTATGTATTAAAAATTCTACGTTTTGATTTTTTGATATTTTCTCAGGATGATAACAGCAATGAAGATACTCACCCAGCACTTTAACATGGACAAACACCGCCTTCTCCCCAGCAGCGTTGGTTAGTGTCAGGGAATATTTTCCAGAGTCTTCACGTGTGCTTTCAGGGATAATGAGGAAAGTCATAGTATCAATCTGATCCACATGACCCTTCCTTACAACGTTATCAATGCCCATTCTTCGCCAGGTTACTCTGGGTGCTGGTCTTCCTCTGATTGTGGCACAGAGTCTAATGGGGCACCCAGCTCGAACTGTGAGAACCTTTCTCAGACTGGCATCCAAATCAATCTCAGGGGCCTCTGTTTATGACAAAAATTGAGAAAGAATTGAATTACATAAATAAAAAACTTTAAACACCAAAATATTTATTTTAAAGCACCTACAATCATGAAATTCATAGTAGCTTACCTAGTACCTCCTTGGGTGACACAGCATCTTTAAGTTCTGCAGGACGGCCCATGCCAACCTGATTTTGTGCAGAAACACGGAATTCATACTCTTGTTTTTCGTCTAACTGAGGTATAGTGAATTCTGTCAGGACTAGCTGGGCATCAGAATTGCATTTCTTCCAGCCTTCTTCTGGCTTATCACTTTCGCCCTTGAGTCTCATTTCCACCATATACCCGATGATTGGAGCACCTCCGTCGTACACAGGCCTTACCCAACCAAGCGTGATTGAAATCTTTGTGCTATCAACAACCTTCAAACTGCCAGGAGGGCCAGGTGGTTCTGTAAACACAAGGAATGCAGCAATATTAATGCAATTATTATCTACCTAATCTACAAAAAGTCGAAAAATGCCTGAATGATAAAAACTCTACATCTAGCAAATTCAATACTTTCAACATACCTATTGGATCCTTGGCAGCAATAGGTCTTGAAGGTTTACTAGCTTCTCCCAGTCCAACATCATTTTCAGCCTTGACACGGAACTGGTATTCATGGTTAGGAATTAAGTTGGTTACTTTCATTCGTCTTTCAGGGATAGGACTCTTGGTAACAGGAACCCATCGGACGGCTCGTTTTTCCTTTCTTTCTAGAATATAACCTGTTATAGATTTCCCACCATCATTTTCAGGAGGAGCCCACACAACTGTCATTTCCTCCTTGCCAATTTTGGTGACCTCTGGAGGATCTGGGGGACCTGGTCTGTTGAACTGTGTTTTAGCAATTATGGGCTTGCTCTCCATTGCAGGCCCGGTTCCCATCTTGTTCTCTGCGCGCACCCTAAAGATATATTCATTTCCTTCCACAAGGCGAGTCACATTGGCATAGTTTGTTATCACAGATGCAGAGTAAGTGGACCACACCATTCTTCTTGTCTCACATTTCTCTAAAATGTAGCTCTGAACCTCACAGCCACCGTCATCCTCTGGGGGATCCCATACAACTCTGCATCTGTCCACTGAAATTCCGGAAACCTTTAGGTCTCGGACAGGGCCTGGTATATCCAACACATTTACACTGGAATAAGCAGTGAAGCTTCCTGCCGTATTTGTTGCAGTTATTACATATTTTCCAGAGTCTCCGCGTCTGGACTTAGTCAGGAGGAACTTGGAATAATCCAATCCTGTTTCAACATGAAGTCTTGGGTCTTTGCTAATGTCCCCTGTATGCTTGTCCTTAACCCATTTAACCTCGGGCTGTGGCTTTCCCCTGAGACCAGCTTCAATTCTAATTGACTCACCAGCCTTTACCACAAGGACTCCTGCTAACTTGAGATCAAGCACTGGCTTTATAATTTCTTCTTTGACAAGAGTATCAGCTGTCCGTACCCAATTACTCTCTCCCCCTTCATTTACAGTTTGTACTCTAAACTGGTATATTTGATTTTCAATACATTTGTCAACCATAAAGAATGTTTCTTTTATAGCACCCTCGTGCAGCTTTTCCCACTCTTCAGCTTCTTTAGATTTCCTCTCCACATGGTAGCCAATGTTGGGGCTGCCACCATCATAATCTGGCTTTCTCCATTTAAGGTAAACAAAGTTCTTACCAATATCAGTAATGTGGAAGTTCTCTGGTTCACCAGGTTTTGAAATTGGGTCAATTGCAAGAATTGGTGTTTTGGTCTCAGTAGTTGGTCCAGGACCACATTTATTCTCTGCACAAACTCGGAATAAATACTCATGGTGTTCCATAAGTTTTGCTTTAACACGACGATTTGTACAATCAGATGCGATCATTGACCAAGCCCTTTGGCTTGGTTCACGGCACTCTACAATATAATTTGTAATTTCCGTGCCTCCATTATCCTTGGGGTTCTCCCAAGAAATCATACAAGAGTCTTTTGTCACGTAAGTCAGCATCAGACTCTGACAATGCCCAGGCCTGTCAAGCACATTCACTGTAATAGTAGCTTCTGCCTGACCACTGTCATTTGTTGCCTTGATGATGTAACTTCCATGATCTGCTCTTGTTGCTTCCTTGATAGTCATGTGAACCGCAGGAAAGTTGACAGTCATCGCTGTGCGCTTGTCTTTTTCTAAAACCTTGTCGTCTTTAGTCCAAGTGATCTCTGGATCAGGTCTTGCCTTCACATAAGCAAGAAGATTGATATTGTGCCCTACTCTGACAGTCAGACGGTCATGAGAACTAACATCAATCTCTGGGGGGAGAAGGATATCCTTGGCAACAACTGATTCCGGTATTTCTCTTGGCTCTCCTTCCCCAATCATATTAGAAGCTCTAATGCGGAACCTGTATTCTGTGTCTTCAATCAACCCTGGAACTCTAAATGCACACTGTTTGATAAGATCATCTTTATTTACTCTAATCCATTCCGCACTGCCTGAAATCTGGAATTCGACAATATAGCCTATGATCGGGCTGCCTCCATCTCTAGTAGGTTTGGTCCAGACTAAGTCGGCATAGGACTTGCTCCAGTCCTTCAGTTTTGGATTAACCGGAGGCCCAGGAATTGTGATTGGACGACAGGGTTTAACTGGGTCTGATATTGGTGAAGGTCCACTAAAGCCAGCGATGTTTTCAGCAAAAACTCTGAATTCATAACTATTGCCCTCAAATAGTCCTAGTACTTTGAATCGGAGGTCCTGAACAGGAGTCTTATTTACGCGAATCCATTTCCCTCCCGTGTGTCTGCGTTCAATAATGTACCCACTGATAGGGCTTCCACCGTCAGACAATGGCATCGTCCATCCAACAGTCACTGAATTTTCTGTGATGTCAGATATGTTTGGTTTTCCGGGATGGCTTGGTGGTTCAAACATATGCTGGGCAACAGTTGGTGCACTTTCAAGGGGTGCACCAATGCCAATCTTGTTCTCTGCACGAATGCGTACGATGTATTCACAGCCCTTCTGTAGGCGCGGTATTTTAACCTTTGTACTGGTGCTTCCAGAGCTCACACCTCCCCATGTCTCTTTCTTAGATTCTCGTTTCTCAACAATATAATTCATTACAGGACTTCCACCATCATCTTTGGGTGGACGCCAGTCAATAACCATGTACTCAGGGGTAACCTCAAGGATTTTGACGGGGCCAATGGGAGGAGCTGGGACATCAAGAACTGTTACGTGCAAAGAAACTGTCTTGCTCCCGGCAGGATTTGTCACTGTGAGAAGATAAACTCCCGTATCATTTCTTGTGCACTCGTTAATGCTTAAGATAGTTGAATAGAAGTCAGTTTCCACCTTGACATTGCCTTCACTTTTAATTTCAGTGCCATCAATAACCCATTTAGCAGTGGGGATGGGAATTCCTCTCATGATTGCAGGCAGTCGGATCGTGCTCCCAGACTTCACAATGATACCTTCAATAAGCTTCACGTCCACTTCAATAGTTGGTGGAACTGAAAAACAATTTGGAAGATTAAATTTAAGCTTTTACATGTTCATCGGACTGGATTTTATTAATACAAGAGAAAACAGAGCTGATCTTACCAAGCTTCTCCTGGCATAGAACGGGAACTGTGGTATCAGGCCGGCCCAATCCAACAGCATTTTCTGCTTTCACACGGAATCTGTAGGTCTTTCCTTCCTCAAGTCCAGTCACATGGCTTTCAGGAATGCTGACAGTCTTGAAAATAATCCAGTCTTTCTCTCCCTCCTCTTGGTACTCGACTAAGAAACCTGTAATGTCGCTCCCTCCTGTGCGATCGGGCCAGTTCCACTGAAGCCAGACTTCCGTTTTGTCTACATCTACATGATGCAAGTTCTTTGGTGGACCAGGTGGGTCTGAAAATAGACACAAATAAATGCATAATCTACATACTGAAAATATTTCAAATTCGTTATGAAATTCACAGGGATATCAAAATTAATTTAAAAAACAGAAATGTACGACTTATACTCACAAAGAGGATTCATGGCCTTCACGGCTTTGGTTGTTTCTACATATTCACTTCGGCCAAACTGGTTTTCAGCAGCAACACGGAACATATATTGAGTGCCCTCCATTAAGTGTTTGGCCGTCATACTGCGCTTTTTGGATGAAGAGCAGACAGGCACCCATTGTGCAGATGCAACATCTTTCTTCTCTACCACAAAGTTAGAAATACGTGCCCCTCCATTATCCTCTGGGTCTTTCCAGGAAAGATAGGCTGAATCGCTTCTGACCTCAGAAATCTTCAGATTCTGTGGAGGGCCAGGTTTATCTGAAAAGGGTTTAAAAGGTGCAATGAATTTACAGGCAAAAATAAATAAAAACATTTAAGGGAAAATAAATAAGGGTCAAAAAAGTTTTTTTTAGTTTGTACTGGTTATGAAAAATATACCTAAGACAAGCACAGTACACGTCGCTGTTTTTGATCCAGCTGGATTTTCAGCAGTAAGGGTATAGTCGCCGCAGTCTGAACGGAGGCAATAGCGCATGTCTAGTTTAGTTCCCACGCCAGTGACCTGAATATCAGCCCTGGGAGGAACATCTGCGTCATTCTTTTTCCATGTGACTTTTGGGAACGGTATGCCTTTTATTCCAGCTTTGAGGGTGATATGAGTGCCTGCCATAGCACGAACTTCCCGAGCCATACCTACATCAAGCAACAGGTCTGGCGGCTCTGTTAGGGACAACAATTAAAATAAAACATTATGTAGAAAATATCATTTTTTTTAGATGTTTGAAGAAATTACTTAAAACTTTGTTCAAATTACCAAGTCTGTCCTGTGCTCTCACTGGCTCTGGCACACAAGCAGGTTCTGATTCTCCAGCAGCATTCACGGCCTTGACCCTGAACCTGTACAGCTCACCATCTGACAGGTTGACAACTTTGAACTTTGTCTCTTGGCATGAGTCAGGAGTCTGATTAACTTTCAACCACTCATCATCACCGGCCTTCTGATATTCGAGAAGATAGCCAAAAATTTTCCCCCTGCCATCATAGAGTGGTGGTTTCCAGGACAGGGTCACTGAATCCTTTGTCTTATCCACAGCTTCTGGGAGTACAGGAGGGCCTGGGATCACTGCAGAAAATGGAGAAAGTAATCAGACAAACCTATTTTCTGTTTTGGCTTCATGAAAAAAAGTATAAGAAAGTAAATCAATTCATACCAATTGGATCTTTGGCAAAGATAGGCTTTGATGGTGGACTAGGGTCACCAACACCAACTTCATTCTCTGCCATGACACGGAACTCATATTCGCAGCCTTCAAGAAGATCTGGCACCCAGTACTCAGCGTCAGGGTATATACGCTCCTTTCCTCCACTTGACCATCTATTTGACATGGTCTCCTTCTTCTCAACAATGTAATTAGTGATAGGTTTGCCACCATCCTTAGGCTGGTTCCAAGTCAAAAGAGCAGAATCTTTATACACTTCCTTCACTATAGGCTGCTTAGGTGCCTCAGGAACTCCTGTTGACGGTAACCATTAAAAAGTTTAACTATTACTTCTCCAAATGTATTACGTGTTATTAATATAAATATACTGTATGGCTTGATAAAAATTACGTACGAAAGATATCCTTGGCTCTTGTTTCCTCTGATAGTAGTGGATCACTTATACCATATATATTCTGTGCACAGATTCTTATGATATACTCTCTTCCCTCAATCAGTTTTGGAACCTTGCATGTTGTCCTTGTGCAAGACTCTGTCACAGGCATCCAAAGATCTCTGTTTGTATCTCTCTTCTCAATGATATAGTTAGAAACTTTAGATCCACCGTCATCAAGTGGAGGCTTCCAGGAAACAACCATATGATTTCTGTAAATTTCTTCAAAGACAACTGGTCCCACTGGAGGCTGAGGGCGGTCTGAGAAAACATCAGTACTAGTTAAAACTGGCCAAAGAATACATCATCGTCAAAGAATACTGAGTTTAAAACACTAGAAAATCCAGATAATTACAATTGCTCGTGTGAGAAAAATCTGTTTTTTTTTTAAATTATTTTTACCCTAGTTTGGAATTGACAATCATGAATTTTGTCTCACTGAAATTAATACCAACAACTAGAGGAAAGCACAGATGGAATATTTGATCCAAATTCAAACTGGTGAATTTGCACGAAAAAGACCTAGCTAAGCACGTTTACCAACTGAGCTGATCATGTTATAAAAAAACCTTAACACTGCTATTTGAAAAAATAAGTAAAACAACAACGCTGAAAACTTACCAACAACAATTACATTGCAGATCGCTTTTCGCGAACCTGTGCTATTCTCTACAACCACAGAGTATTTTCCACTATGCTCACGCTTAGCATTAGATATGCTCAAGCACAATGTGGAACTGGTATTCTTGAAAGCGATGAGATCATCTGGTTTTAGCTCTTCATCATCTTTAGACCATATGATGGATGGTGCTGGTTTTCCTGTGTAGCGACCTTGGAGGTTGCAAGTCTCACCAACACGTACAATAAACTTTTCCCGGAATTCCAGATCAATGGTTGGGGGTTCTAAATGTAAATGGAACATTTTAAATCATTGATGACCATTTTACAAATATCTGGTAAAATACTGAATGTACGTCATGTACATGAAAATGTATGGCTCCTTACCAAGCTCGTCCTTGCAAGTGATTGGTTTGGTGCAGAAAGAGGGCTTGCCTTGACCAATTTCATTGACAGCACTGACACGGAATTCGTAACTGGAACCCTCTTTGACACCATCATAAGCAAATTTTCTTTCCATTAGATTCTCATTTGAGACTCGGGTGAAATTGTCCTTGCCAATCAGACGGGCCTCAAGTATATACATTGTAATATCAGAGCCTCCATCATACTTAGGTGGTCTCCAAGCCACACTGATTGAATCCTTCTTGACAGCTGTAACTTCAAGATCTTCAGGACGCTCAGGAACAGCTATTAGAAATATTAAATATATCTTAATATAGTAACATAATAACAATATATTTGATCATATTTATATATATATAAATATGCATTTTACATGCATTGCATTGTAGCGTTATAAAAGAAGGAATCAATTACTTACAGATAGGGTCTTTAATAAGTACTTGTTTAGTTGTCTCAGTAAATGGACCCATTCCAATGATATTCTCAGCAGCAATTCTGAAGAAATAGGCCTTTCCGTCATGTAAACCTTGCACGACAGCGTTGTGTCTTGTGACAGTATAAGAAACTGCAGTCCAGCCCCTGCGGTCAGATTCACGTTTCTCGATAATGTAGTTAGTGATAGCTGAGCCACCATTATCCTCAGGGGAGTACCACGTTAACTTGCAGGAATCATTAGTGAGGTTTTCACCGGTGAATGGTACGCCAACTGGGCCAGGAACATCTATGAATAAAATCCAAAACACATTTTGATGATTTTCAAGATTTCCATTTGCCTGCATATCAGCAAGTTTACATACAATATAACAAAACCGCTTACCCAGGACTTCCACAATGATGGCTTTCCTTCTTTCACCTCCTTCATTCTTAGCACTCAAGGTATAAATTCCTTGATGTTTTCTCTTACAATTTTTGATAACCAAAGCAGAGCTGATGGCAGTGGTCTCAACAACAGCTTCCTCAGGTAATGCAACATCATCTCTGTTCCACGTTATCTGGGGTGCAGGCTTGCCCGACACATATGCCAGGATGCGAATCACGCCACCAGCATGAACAACAATCTTCTCTTTCACGGTAGCATCCAAATCCACTTCAGGGGCAACTGAAAGATCAATGATGATTATTGTTACAAACTCCTCCCAGAAACTGAAAAAAATCCACACGT
>JAOYSI010000027.1:425117-436398 GCA_025775065.1 Hiodon alosoides | reverse complement strand
AGAGTATTCATCTTTCTCTTGAACACATTTGTAATAGGATGAAGATGTTATCACCCGTCCATTGTGAAACCATTCAATCTTTGGCTTTGGAAAACCAGAAACTGTGACAGTAAACTTTGCCATCTCTCCAACTGTGACATTTGTTGGTGACATCTGCATAACAAAAATAGGTTTTTCTTTTCGCTTTTCTAACATGCTAGAGTAGCGTTTAGACTCTGGCTTGAGTTCAAGTGTTTTCATTTTTTCAACTAATTGTAGGCCTGTGCTGTAGGACTCTTGCTCTTCCTCTTCAGTTGTCAGAGTGAAGCTAGAAAATTCTGTGTAAAAAACGATACATGTAAGGTTTTACTCAAAATATCCACACATTAAAGAGCTAATTCCGGAGAACTCACAACATTTTCCATTCCTCTTTGAAGTGAAGATGATGTGTTTTTTATTTTATATATATATATATATATATACACGTATAAACTAAGACCACAATTAATAAGCAATTATTCATCAATTTATTCATTTATGTATCCATATTAACAGAATGACAGAAGAAAGTCTGATGTACAAATTAAGCATTTCAGTCTTGTATGTTTCAAATCTAAAAGATTTTATAGCAGAATTATGAAGAAAATCAAGTGCAACAAAATGATATCATCCCTTCTCCATTTAATAATTTCTTTATTCCCTTATATATATGGGGTGCAGGAAAACACAGGCCATGGCAGAATCACCTAGCAACTAGCTATTTAACTAGCAACGGTCTCTATGGTTACACATTCCCAGCTAGGAAATCTCATCTGTAATACAATTATGGAAAAAGTATATGCAGTGATTTGGTGTAACACTTTGACAGCTTCACTTGCCCATACTTCAAGTTACAAAGGCAGCGATGTCAATGTCTTCAATGCCTGATTGCTAACTGAAGCTAGTTATCTAGTATAAACAAAGTGAAGTCATATTCTGTTTGATGAAATGACTAAAATTACAGGCTTTTATTATTCTTTTGTTTACTTTATACTTTGCATTTATCAATATTCTATTTAAAAACGTGAGGTGAATATTGATATAGGACTTTCCACATCAGTGTGTACCACTGATAAGCTTACTATCTAATCTAATTGCACTGTTTTGCCAATGGCTACACACACTTATATTTCACATTTATATTTACATCACATTCAAAAACAGTATCTTAATATATGCTTAGAAAATGTTAAAGCTAAAGAACAGATTCTAAAGCAATACAAAGAGTATATAACTACAAGATATAGTATTCCTATATAGGGAATGGGTGAGGGTGACTGTACCATATGTTTCACCTCTATTTTATGCCAAAACCTGAAAAGCTCACAATATTTATATATTAGGAAATTACACACTTTAAGTTTAACAGTGCTGACAATTTTATTTTAACGTATAGTTTTAAATGAGCTTTTATTAAAATCAATAAATTAAATTAAATTATGAGTTCATTTAAACTCATCATAAGTAATCAACATTCAAAGCCATTCAGAAAATAAACTGGTCGATTCAAATGCAAGACTTTAGCCTTCAAACAAAAAAACAAACTATGAAATAAATATATTTAATATAGTCATTGCATGCAGCCTATACCAAACCATAGTTAGAATAATACTGTTAAAATTAAATACTATATTAATGTACAGGCCAGCATCATGTAAATTAATAACAGAGTCCATTTTAACTGATCTTTTTCATTGTAAATTTGCATTCTTTAAAATTTCAATGGATACAAAAGGTTTTAGCAAATATAATGATTATTATAATAATGCTATTATTGAAAATGACTGCAATACTATTTGTATTCCAATATTGTGCTGAAATGACCAACAACAGCAACGATAACTTGTGCAGTGAATTCAAAGTGCAGTCAGCTAGAGCAAGTTTTGAGTATTAGTGTTGTTTTAGTCTTTTCAGTTCCTTGGCTCAGATATTTATCTATATATTTATATATATATATCTGAGCCAAGGAACTGACAAGACTATGTATATATATATATATATATATATATATATATGTGCATGCCTAAAGGGACAAATCCATGAATTTGCCTTATTTAATTCTACATAAAAAGGAATACAGAAATGACAATATTAAAATACTTTTAATAAAGACGTTGTTTCAGTGAATCCAGCTTTGTTGTGAATAACGCATTTGAACTCACCAGCGTCACTTTGGTTAACGTTTGTGATAATCAAGTTAAAGTGCCCTGGTGCTTTCTCTTGAATGATGTACCTACTGGCTTTTATTTCTGCACCATCTTTGTACCACTCTGCAGTAGGGTGTGGCTTTCCACTCACCAGGCACTGCAGAACCACAGACGATCCTAACGCTGCTGTGACATTCTCCAAGGGAATTATGCATTTGGGACGAGATTCAGTGATCTGGAACTGAAAGCTGCAGGAGTCTGAGGACTTAGCTTTAAATTCAATGCGATCGTCTTTGGCTGGCTCTGCAAAAACGTCTAAACTAATACTGACATATTTCTCCCCTTGATCATTTAGCCTATTGTCCGTCATAGCTATAAGTCTCACTGCTTTTTGCGACTCATCTTCTTCTTGCTCAAATTCGAACTCTAATTCTATTTCAGAGGCCGGGTCGCCTTCCAATGAGTAATTTCCGACAACTAAATCAAACTTCTGTGGTTGGACTTTAGCACTGCCTAGAGATACTGCTGTCAGTTCTCTCCCTCTTGTTTTCCCTGAAAACATTTGAGGATTCAGAACAAGTAAGGAGGCTCTACATATTGTTTCTCCCACTACATTAATAGCTCTGCACGTGTAAATGCCACTATCATGCACGGTCACCTTAAGAATCTTGAGAAAATGGTTGTCACCTTCGGACGAATAATGGTATTTTTTTTTATCATGAAGGATTTTCATATCACCTTTAAACCATGAAACCACTGGCGACGGGATTCCCATTAAGGAACACTCAAACATTATATTGCTATTTTCCGGGGTCTCCATATCACAAATAGGGTTGATAAAACGTGGTGGCATTTCTGTAACCTCAAAAGCTATTTTTAAGTCGTCACTTTCTTGTGTAATGAAGTCCACAGTGTTCTCCTCATACATACTGGGAAGAACATCAAGGGAAATTATCATACTTTTATTGTCGGCTGTGTACTCCGGGATAGTTACTATTTTCACCTGTTTCTCAAATTCCTTCACCTCATTCTCATCCAACTCCACTTCTAATAAGATTTCCTGGGGTGAAGGAGACCTTGATGAGCCATCATCCTCTACATCAAATTCTATCACATGTTGATGGGTGATTGCAGGAAGAGCTGGCATGAACCTGGCCTCTTCTGATATGACCACTACTAGCGCAACACTCTTTGCCTCCCCAACGTAATTAACTGCTTCACAGATATATTCTCCTTGATCGGCTTTGGTCATGTTCTGAATTTCCAAAGTAATATTGTCCCCATCTCGCCCTGTTTTGATTCTCTTGTCCGAGACCAGTTGGGTTTTATTTCGGAACCATTTTACGTCAGGCGAGGGCAACCCAAAAACTTCAGCACAAAACATTAACGTTTCCCTTTCGAAAACCCTTCTTTTAGTCAGCGGTCTGAGAAACGCTGGAGGGATTCCTTGTACTTTTTCCTGAAGAGTCCCCATGCCTAGAGAACTACGTCCTTCTGTAAGAAAACTCCCCTCATCCAAACTAAATGTGAGGGGTGTTGTTTCAATGCCTTCATCTTCGGGCGATCTAAGAAACTTTGCAGGTGAAAAGAAACTATTACTAGAACCACTAGAGGGTCGTTCAACAGGAGATAGGGGATATTCAGGAGGGGTTATGAAGCCCCCTGGCGTCTCAGATGGTGTGTGGAAAGATTCAGGCGACTTTGGAAACTGAGAATTTTCGGTTGAGGATCCTGGTGTATAAAATCTTTCAATTTCTGCCAGTTCATCACTGAAAGTGCTGCCTATCTCAATAGACATTTCAGACTCTGGGGACAAAGGCCTCCCCCATTCGAGCCGTGGGTTGTAATAGTCATAAACAACACCAAAGGTTACCTCTTCCACTTCCAGGGAACTAATACCAGCACCACAATGGACATCTCCCTTTGTTCCGGCACCTTCTACTTTAGAAGTTGGATTCTGTTGCGAGCCTTCTCCTACAAGATAATTAGTTAAAGAAAATGTTTCATCCACACTTCCTTTAGGCTTTTCACAGATTGGGTTGGATTCTTCTGGGGCTGAAATTTCATTTCTTGAGGATGAGTCTACATTTATAGAATCTTGATTTACTTGTCTATCAACATTTTCTAAAACAGCACCCTGTGTGTCTTCAATGTTTTCAAAAACAGCGTTTATTGAGGGCCTTTGTTTGACATCATCCACAGCCTCTCCTTCCATTTCTAGTTTAATTGAAGGTAGAGAGGACAAGTTTTTCTTTGGTTTTACGACAACACCAGATGACATTGAAAGAGCACTAGAAACATTTAGTTTTGAAGACTCATCAACTATCGGGTCTGTGGTTTTACCATAAGAATTGGAGCTCACAGTTGCACTCGCTTCACTTTCCCCAATTCGGTTCCCTTCTGTGCCTTTTTCCGTTTTTGGGTTATCCCCAATTTCTAGAGAATGTTCAGGTTCTTGTATCACAAGCTTGTGTGCCTGGTGTACCTCTTTCACATTTGAGAGTGAAACAAAATGCTCGTCAGAAACAGACTTCCCAGTAAAACTAGATTGAATATCTGTGTCACAAATCTCTGATGTAGGTCCTGAGACAGTAGACGCAACTTCTTTTACCTCAAGGTGAACAGGGACTGCATTACCTTGATCATACAAATACATTTTTTGTGGTAGCGAAGTATTCTTCACCCTCTGAACAAATCCCTGTTCAGCCAGGTCAGGATCAATTGCAACTTCAGGAATATCCTCCTCAGGAAAATGTGACAATTCCCTCTTTGTAGCTGGAGAAGCTAACTTGGGCAAGGCAGAGGATTCAAATGCCTGCTTAATTTCAGAGATTTTGACTATAGCACCTGATGTCTGCAGTCCACAACCAGTAATGGCAGGAACTTTGCTTGAAATAACGTCTTCTGATTGTGCTATCTTCGCCGCCTTCCCTGAAGGGCTATCTTCCTCTTCTCTGTAGTTTTGCTTCTTTAAATACTCAGTATTTTCAGGTGGAATAAACTGACTTTCATCTGAGTCAAGATCCAGATCCCCAAATCGTTTAACCTCTTTCTTTACTTTAGCCTTTCCAGTTTTGGTGGATATAGGCAATTTAGACTGCTCAGTTATGTCAGAAGAGTCAAATGACACATTGGATATGCTTACAATCTGCCCTATCTTGTTGCTAGCAATTAATTTATATGTTCCTGCATCTGAACATGTGAACTCATCAATGTATAGCCTGTATAAATTAGCATGCTCTTCAAATCTGTACTTGGTGGCATGCTCTTCGAATCTATACTTGGTGGCGTCCAAGCATGAATCATTGTGAAACCATGTCACTGTAGGTGGTGGTCTTCCTGTAACAACGCACTCCAGAATAGCTGTCTGACCCTCTGAACAGCTGATGTTTTTCAATTCTCTGACAACTTGAGGGGCTTCTGCTTCAGCTATATCCTCAAAGGAGAAGGTGAATTTGTGCTTGGTGGATCGTGAAACACCATCTTCAACAGAGACATCGCCGGCTAATTCAATGGGAACAAGCGATTCTCTGACTTCCTCATTTAGCTCTGGGACTGGTGTTGGAGCGGTAACCCTGATCTGCACGGGGGAAGAATGAAGAGATGAGTCTAAAAGGTGTAGTCTATGCAACACAGTTTGGGGAACTTGCAAAGTGGATTTTCCTTCTGTCCTTGGATCCATGTATGATTCAAGTTCTTCTTCTATCATTTCCTCAAGATATTCTTCACTCATCTCTGTCTCTGCTGTCACTTCGATTTCCTGTGGGATTACTGGCGGTTTCGGGGCTTGGTCGCCCTCAGTTATTATGAGTGAAGCAGAGCTTATCGTTTGTCCATACTTATTGACTAAAACACATGAAAATATACCTTGATTGTCAGAAGTTGGATAGTATATTGTTAATTTAGACTCAGTCACTTTTGTTCGTATATCATAATCTGGATTTCTCTGAATCAGCTGATTATCTTTGTACCAATTTATGGTGGGTTGTGGGTCTCCTTTGAACTGACACTCAAATTCCGTCATTTCACCTTTTTTTACTTCCAAAGAAATTAATTCCTTTACAAAAACTGGAGGACCTTTCTTCAAAATCTGATCAACTTTTTTATTTTGAAGTGTATCAGAAATATCAGACTCCCATTTTTGGCTCTTAAGCGTTACATCTTGATGAGATTGCTTACTGCTTTGCCCCGAAGACTGATCTTCGCTTCCTAAATATTCACTCCTACGTTTATTAAAATTTTCATCAGAGACCTGAAAGTCCTGTAAGACCTTTCCTTTCACTGGAGTATATTTTGGGGACAATTCGATTGATCCTTTCTCTGGTACCACAGATTTAACAGCAGCACTTTTTACACCCAACGCTATATTCTCTGATTCCTTAGTTTGACATGGTGAATGCTCTGCTACCGTCCAATCAGACTCCAGTTCAACAGGCTCTTCCTGTTCAGCCAGAACGTCTTGCTGCCATTTTATCATTCGCTGTGCTAGAGCAGCCTCTTCACCCACAAAATACACATTTTCCGTGTGCATCTTGTCAGCGCTCTCATGGGTTATGGGTTCTTGACCAGTTAGCGGTTGAGAGCTTTCTGCTTCATAATCATATTGTCCATCCTTACTGAGGAACTTTCCCTTCACTGCCATTATTTGATGGGTACCTTTTCCTTCACTGCCATCGTTTGAATGTGAAACACATTCTTTTGATTCCTTTGTTATCTTAGACTGGCAAGGTGCAGCAACCCAATCTGACTCCAGTTCAGCAGGATCTTCCTGTTCAGTCAGAACGTCTTGTTGCCATTTTATTATACGTTGAGCCAAAGCTTCTTTTTCACTGACAAAGTGTTCACTTTCAGTTTCACTTTCACAAAGATTCCCTCGGGATAAGTGTAGTTCATAATTGTCACATGGAAGGCCCTTACTAAGTGACGACTCGTTGGCAGCCTTAGTAGATGGTGAAGGCGCTTCATTGGCAGCTGACTTCATTAGACTGTGGTCCTCAGAATGTTTTTCTTCTGTCCATTCAGGCTCTAACTCAACAGAATCTTCTTGTTTAAACTGCAGGTTTTGTTGCCATCGCCTTATGCGCATAGCTAAATATTTATCTTCACTTTCTAATAGTTCGCTTTCCAAGTTCTTCTCATAAATGTTTTCCATGGACATTGTTTTATGTTCAGTACCTCTTAAATGTTCCTCCTGTGTGATGCCCTCACTCAGAAACTTTTCTTTCATTGACCTTACTGACTTAGATCTTGGGGTTTCCTTAATTGAAAGTTCTTCATATGGAGTTGCAACTTCCACGGCAGCAGCCACTACATTTGAAAGGGGCAGGGGGAGTTTCTCAGTTGGGAGGGAATAAGCCTCAGCTTCATTCCCCTCCAACTCAAAAGTTTGTTCGACTTTAATTGGGATGTCTTCATGAGAAATCACCTGATCACCACTCACTAAGAACTCCTGTTCCATCTTTACCCCCTTTTCATGTTCCCAGCTAATGGTCTCGGGCTCCTTTTGCAGGTCAGAACTTTCCAAATTACTATCCATCACTTTGACGTCGTCAATTAGAAGCTCTCCTTTCATCATTTGTATAGTTCTTGATCTGGACTGGGGTTCGAATGTATGTCTTGCACGTGGTGTTGCAGATTCCATCGTTTGTGGTCCAAGCCCTGTAATTCTTTCCATTCTGCTCTGAAATTCCACTGAATTTCGGCTGAGGCTGCGTTCCCCATATTCACCCGGTCTGACTACATGCTGAACTTCAGGCAAGGAGGCTGGCTTGACCCTTAGCCGTTCAACATAGTCTGCATAGCTTGACTCACTCGCAACAGATTCTAAGTCAAATTCTGACGATGACATTGTGGAGATTGAGAGCCTCTTTTTTCTTTTAACAGCTTTCTGTAGGATATTCAGCTTTGCCTTCACCTCTCCGTGTAGACTTTCTGTGTCACTGAATCTGTCACTGTATCTGTCACTGTATCTGTCACTGTATCTGTCAATTCCGGTATATCTGTCACAGTAAATGTCACTAAATCTGTCGTTAAACTTCTCCTGTCTTTCATACATGGGAGGTGGAGAACGTGCTCGCTCAGAGGCTGTTTCTAACGATTCTTTATCGGGCATTCTAGACTGAGATGAAGTATGGAAGTACATAGTACGCATTAGTCCATGCTTAGATCTAGATCTCCCCTTCAACCCCTTGGACATTTTGTCAAATGGAGACCCAACGCACCTCAGATCAACCCGAAACATTGTTTCCCGTCTTTGGTCTACCAATGAATCTATACTTTCGTGAGACTTCCCAGACCTTCCCACAAAACTCAAGTAATTAGCACTTTGCTCTTCTCGTAATGAAACCAACAGAGAAGCTGTAGACTCTGATGACCCCTCTGTGTTAATGGCCATTACTCTGTAACTTCCTGAGTCCTTCTCCTTAACACTGTCAATAACCAGACTAGATGTGATCATGTTGTTAAGGCTTTCATTTTCTATTTTACGACGACGCTCTTTTTGAATTGGCCTGTTGTTATGAAACCATAATATTGTTGGGGATGGACAAGCTACTAGTTTACATCTAAACACAGTAGGATCACCTTCCAACACAGATTTGAATTTGAGTTTTTTAGTAAAAGAAGGCTTAATATTTTCAGTCCATACAGATGATGGTTGCCTAGAACAGCGGTTAGCAGAAACATGACCATGGTTGTCTTCCGTGTCTGAAAAAGTACATTGTGGTTGTCTTCTGTTATCTTGGTACTCCTTCCCTTCATTAAAAAACAATTCTGAAAAAAATGAAATCAGAATTCAATAAAATGTCCAGTGGAGGAAAAAATAAAATGAAAAAATATTTAAATTGAATATTAATTGAAATATTAAACTCATGCAACAAGACACGAAGCCATGGAAAAAACAGTTTCACTCACCATATTTGTTCGAATAAACGCAAGACTGGATTCTTTTTTAAAGATTCTGACACGAAAATTGCTTGATGTTTTGTTCCTTCTTCAAACTGTGGAAATTTCTTCAAAGCGCAAGTTTCTTAGAAAGCATAAATGTTTCCAAAATAAACTGATCTGTTTAAAAAACGAAATCCTCCTGTGGGATTTAGAGTGCGTGACCTAAAATATTCCTTACCTGACTTGCAGAAAGATGAATAAACGCCCTTTCTAATCCTTCAAATGGGGGTAAATTGTTCAGACATTTCAAAGAAACATCGCTTGCCAATAATACAAAAAGATGCAAATAATAAAACAGCTGCAAACTTGCATGAGAAGGCGTTTATTCGAACTAATATAGTTTACCATGTTATTTAAAAAGCAAACAACATTAATCACATACCACTATCTGCAAGCCAGTCTAAGAAATATTTGCAGGAAGAAGAAAATTCCAGATGCAAAAAAACTTTTGAAAGCAACTAAAAGATGTGGCTACCTCCATATCTTTTAAAGAACATTTCCTGTTGTGTGGAAACTTTAAAAGATATACATCCTGTACCTTTTACAAAAAATATCGAAGTAATACTTCATGCTTTAAGATACAAATGGACAGATTTAAAACCACCAAAAGCTGCTGAAAGCAAACTCTTGTATCAGTCTTATATGCATATCTAAGATATTTTTAATGTGAAAGGTTTCCCCATCAAAAGGTTTCAGTCGCCTGCATGCGGCGTGTACCATCAGTACCTAAACATGAACACGGTTACCTCGTATTGCACATACAAACTGATTTAAAGAACATTTCAAATAAAACACATGAACAGAGGAAATTAACCTTACCTTTGACTTCTTCCTCAATTTTGGCTTCAATCTCTTCCTCCATTTTACTCACTATTAAAAAAAAAGAAAAGGGAAGAAGGTTATTTGAGATGCGGTAAACAGTATGATGTGACATTAAGCCACCCTTATTCCATGATGTAAAACTCCGTGCTGAACTGCCTATTTGCATGTGTAATTACCCAGAGTCCAGAATCAGTTTTCATTCTTTACCCCCTCAGCACAGGGGCATGACAGGGTTCACTAGTTCAGGGTCCCTGAAACAATCAGCAACGTGTTTGTGTGTGTGTGTGTGTCTGTGTGTGCGTGCGTGCGTGCGTGCGTGCGTGCGTGCGTGCGTGCGTGCGTGCGTGCGTGCGTGTGTGTGTGTGAAGCCAAATAACACAGGGGTAGCAAATTGCCTTTATAAAAATATTATAAATTGAGAATCCTAGTTTAATAAAGATTCCTCAGTACCGTTACTCAAGGGGACAGTGTTTGGGTAATTGGGCACCTGCTTGTATAGGTCAGGGCCCTTTTCTTCTTCTTTGGGTGGATTTTAGAATCTTTGCTTACTCTGTGATATGGGACTGGTGAGTAGGTTTTAAATTTTGATACAATTAAAGCCAATTATGCAGCACTGAATGCATTTGTAAGGGCTAATTTAAAATATGGAGATGGAAAATGCTGTTATGGCAAATGTTTGAAAGAAAGACTTGATACTTAGATCGTGTCAAGCGTGCATTATGAGGTAAATTTGAAACAAATGGCATGATTAAGATTAGCATAATGAATTGTGATGAAAACATATATACATTATATAAATATATATTCCAGACATGCGAATGTTTTACTCTCGCTGTACTTGTTTTTTTTACTGTACAGCGGTAACAGCTCTAGTCAGCAGGCTGGATGTACCTGAGCGACAAAACTCATGCATTTCACCCTCTATGAACTGGTGAGTTTTCTGCCGTTGTGGTCCCACACCATCTCAGTAACGGGTTGCCCACCAAAAGAGCAGATAAACTCAGCCACCTCACCAGTTCTCACACTGAGATCAATCGTTTTCAGGAGCAACACAAAAGTGGCCATTTGATGTTATATTTTAGCTGGATTTACCGATAATGTGAACTTATTTACAGATAAGAGAGAAGAAGAAGCAGCCTCAACAGTGTGGGTAGCGTGTGAGGGCTCTTCCACTGTCTGTAAAGCTTTGAAATGCACTTTAACTATCTCAGATAACACTGGCGAATCAACATAATTCTTGCTTAAGGTCTCAGAGGTGACTCTTTCCATTACAAATTTACCAGACTAACAGTTTGTTACTAAGGTTGATTTAAGTAACAAAAAAACAAAAAATTATCCAATAATACGGA
>JAOYSI010000027.1:404982-416333 GCA_025775065.1 Hiodon alosoides | reverse complement strand
TGAGGGCTTGTTCAGCTGCTCTGCCTGTGTGCTCGGCTCATCCGGTGAGGGCTTGTTCAGCTGCTCTGCCTGTGTGCTCGGCTCATCCGGTGAGGGCTTGTTCAGCTGCTCTGCCTGTGTGCCGGCTGATCCGGTGAGGGCTTGTTCAGCTGCTCTGCCTGTGTGCCGGCTGATCCGGTGAATGCTTGTTCAGCTGTTCTGCCTGTGTGCTCAGCTGATCCGGTGAGGGCTTGTTCAGCTGCTCTGCCTGTGTGCTCGGCTGATCCGGTGAATGGTTGTTCAGCTGCTCTGCCTGTGTGCCGGCTGATCCGGTGAATGCTTGTTCAGCTGATCTGCCTGTGTGCTGGCTGGTTTTTGGGAAACCGGACAATAGACAAGAAGTTAAAAAAGACAAGAGGTACCAAAGCAAATAACTGCTAAACACAAGATCTGTGTTCAGAAATTCAGAAATAAAAAGAGTGTTAGCCTTAATTCAGTTTCCTTGTGCAGGCTCTAATTCTCTTAATATTTTGCTGGTTCCCTTTTTGCTCAGAGAGCTGAAAATGACACTTTTATATACTGGCGAAGATGTATTATTATTATTATTGTCAGTAATGTCTGATTTGCTTGTTATGTTGCAACTGCAGCCGATGTGAGCCCTGTCAACCACAAAGAAAGTAGTGACATTGTGTATTGTCCTATTGTTGTAAGAGTTATAATGCACTCTTAACGCACATTTCAATGTATCCTTGTTACTGAGACTGTATAGTTTGTGCGCTCAAATTTATGGTTGAGATTTTTGGCTGGAATTTAATGTGCATAGTTAAGATGATATGCATTAGCTAAACTAATAAAAGTGATATTTACTGCAGATATACATGGTAGTTATGAAGAGACGGTAGTATTATAAGACTAGTATTGTAGTTTGCTCTAACACAAATCTAACCCTAAGCTCTGGAGTCTTAAATGATACTGTGTTATGCTCTGTCTGTCTGGATAGTTGTTGAGGATGATTCTAGGATCCTTTGTCCTCCGTGGTGGTTGTCACCTGGCTGTATGCTGTCTTTTGGCTGCGCTGAGGGAACTCTGGTGAAGAGTCGCGGAGATCCTTCTCCACAGGCTTTTCTCAGGGGAAGAGTCGGCGAACTCCTTCACAAGTTTTTTTTTTTTTTTTTTTTTTTTTTAAACGGTCAGTTGGTTTTTGTCTCCAATTTGAAATCGCCATTGAGTCTTTGCTTGTTGCTATGGATCCACAGCCTGTATGAGAGGTTAAGTACTGACTGGAAGAGAGGTACATCCCTCTCAATGGTACTGCAAACGTTTTGGCACTCAGAAAGCCGATAGGAGACCTGCTGATTTAACCTACCGCAGCCCAGGCAGTGCTGTGCCAATTTTATTCTGCCTGCTCTCCTGTGCACATGATCTTTTACGTTAAAAAATGTAGGCAAGCATAAAAAACTAGGGGCACAGTGTCAAAAAAGCTTCCCCCTGAGGTTGGTTAGGAGAACTGGACCGGCCTGCTGAGCGGGTAGCAAGAAATCACACACACACACACACACACACACAGGTAGAAAGTTAAAGTGCTTATTGAAATGCATAACAAATCCTCAGGGCTGGATGATATATAAACATAGAGTTTACGCATAGTGGTACAGTTTTGTCAAGTTAAATCTAGACCTAGACAACAAATTCTGATGTTGTAAACTTTTAAAACGGATTTATACAACCAATAGTAAATTACAAAATAGATTCTCTAAAATAAACAAACTTTTCACCTTCAAACTAGCTAAAAAGATCTATCTAGCCAACATGAACAGAACTATGGAAAAAAGCTTACTTTATATTGAAGTGGTGAGTTTAACTAAAAATCGTACTCAAAACATGTTATGTCAGACTGTTTAGGGTGTTATGGATGTACCAAGGAGGTTTATTATATGATTATTTTGAAAATTCATACTGATTTTCATACCAATTTTAGCAGTACTTGCCCCAGATTTAAACTTTTTGCAACACATTTTTGCAGCCAACTACCAGGCCTACATATCTTATTATAACCTGCCTTAATTGCAAATACTGAACGTAAGGACAAATACTTGTTTAATATTTCACAACCCTAATTTACCTAATTCAACATCTCTTCACATTTAAGTACATAAATAAATGTCCCAACTTAATTAACTTTTTAACCGAAAAGGCATAATTTATGGCCATGCTGGTCGAAAAAGACCTAGTGTGGAATCAGAAGTGATTGCTTCAGCCTCGTAATCCTCATCTACATTGCCTTCATTGTCCAGCCAAGAGGAGGATCTCTGTCTCTGAAAATAGCTTAGTTTGCTTTAATTGAAAAAACAGCTTACTAGATGCAAATTAATAATGTAGTAGCTGTCTCCGCTATATAACCAAATTGATGAAGTGAATTGTTTTTAGTACCCATTCAATCACTCAGGAGAATGCACATAGTTATTTTGAGAATATTTATTACATTGTAACATAATTAAATCAATTTCCTAAATGGAATATGGTCATACATCATATTACTGTTTATTGTATCTAGTGCTTCCCAGCCCACGGGTCGTGACCAAAATTAAGGTTGTAACCCGGAAAAAATAAATAAAATAAAGTTTCAATTATTTGAAAAGAAGAATACTTATTCTTTTAGACCCACGTATAAGTTCTCGCACCGCAGAGCCCTGTAATCAGCGAAGAACATGGGCTGGATTGGAACTTAAAAGTCCAGTTCATGGGGTTTATTCTGCTCTTGGCCTTTACCAACTGAGCCACTTGGGAAAGCGTTTTTATTTAGTGGGATTACAGTGTTTTAACCTGTTGGATTTAGCGTTCCAGGCACTGACACAGATACTGATGTGATGTATATATATATATTTTTTTTTTTTAAGTCAGTAGATAAAATGACTTAATACTAAGAAGTCGCATGCATTACGAACAAAAAAAACATGCAAAAATAATTAACCTTAAGTTCATTGTAAATACAAATTAGGGATATAGGCCTATTCTTTCTCTTGTAGTACAGCAGTCCTGATCAAAGTGGCGGGGGTCCCCAGGTACAGAAGATGTGATTTTTGGTAACTCATTATTTTCCTTATCTATAACATTAAAAGTTGTTCTTAGTGGCAGGCCAATACTTAAATGATTTAGCTTGCTTAGTAGAACACTACATTCTGAATTGATTGCCTTGAGGGGTTCTGCATGCCAATTGTGAGTCTTAAGCAGGATTTGGGAAGTCTTCATCTGATATTTTAATTCTGTTTAAAATGTGAAGAACTCCAGAAGGACAACACGCATAGTTCTCTTTAATCCGAGTTTGTTTTGATTGGTTTAGTTTCCGTTTTTGGAGGATGAGGAAGTAGAATAGAATCTCATTTATTCTAGACAACTAACGTAACCTCCAATTTCTCTGCATTAATAAAGGCATTCTTGCCACAGGGCAAGATATATCAGGTAGATAAATAACCTGTGTTATAGTCAGTGTCCTTTTGCTGGCTGTGATCCATGGGGAGCTCAGGATGAGAACAGCAGCAGAGCCTCGAACCTCTCATGTATGGAAGCATGAAATGGTTTGTGGTGTACCTGATGGATGCTAGAGCAAACACCTTTGAATTCTGATGCCACTTCCTTTGTGGTAGTGTTTTTAATGTTCTCTTTTTAGTTTAGCAAAAAATGTGTGAATTACAATGACTGTTTAACCTGCATGCTTCTGCTCCTTTTATGAATCACATTTTCAGACCCTTAAACATGAACATAAATCACACCCTGCTACTGGAGATCTGGATATTGCATGGTGTTTGCATTTGTTGTGGAAACAGAAATGGACTGTCAATGCTGACGAACACCAACTTAACTTTAACACACTGTGAACATGTCAAAATAATATCTGGTTCCCCTTCACAACATGAGAGAAAATCCTTTACTTCACTCCCCAAAGCGAATTGTTTGACGTAGATGTGCATGTTAGATACTGGCAATCTGTGTTTATGTGTAATTTTCTCTCTTTCTGTTACAATGCCTCCCTCAGCAAGGACAAGTTTGGAAGGTTTGCACAGTTTTCACCTTCCCTAAATCTTGATCTTCCCTCTCCCCCCTCCCTTCTGCTACCTGAGCAGTCTCATGTTCCATGACTTCTCTGTTTGTAACTCACAACGCTGTGGTGAGATTCAGCCAAAAAGCAACTCTGTTGTATAATTCAGGGGTTGGTTTCTCTCTCGGGCTAATCGGTAGTTTCGCTCTATGTTTTTAGCAGATATTCTGAAGTATATGTGATTTGTAATGTAGAGATCCCTGACCCAATTTTGGGATGTGTGCAGTTTTGGTATTAAGTGGTTCTTCTAGGGGAAGATTTTGATTTGGTTATTCCTTAGATGTCTGGTCTTAAACTATTTAATAGGATTCTACATGTGTCACCATGGAGTGCTACTTAAGTGTATTTATATGGGAAATCAGTTTTTGAGGGAGATGCTGTTTATGTAGACTTAGTAAGTTAATGTTGGTCCGTTTATTAAATGAATAATGTTAAAAACATATTTTTAATTCAATTTATATAAATTATAAACAGCATTATTATTCAAAATAAAAGCATTTGTCGAATGTCAGATTTTTGGTGTGTCTTCAGCTAATTTTGAGTGCTTTGCATACAGGTTTAGGTTGAGTTAAAGGCAACTTATTGTTTATGATCTATACAATGCAAGGAACGGAATGTGATTGAGCTGTGCATTGTGTGAACACTGGGTTGTCTTTCGGAATGTTTCGGGAGGTAAAATCCTGTTGGTGCATGTCTAGCATTGTGTGCCCCATGTAACCATACACTGTCCTACCTCAAATGCACATCTGCTTATGTTTTTCTGCTCCTAAGCCCTGTGAGACACTCACTAGTAAAGAGAACCATTCCATTGGAAACATAAAGTCAAAGCAGATGGGAGTGGTGCACTTTTTCTTTCCCTGTAGGAGTCTGCTCACACCCTGCTGAGAGCCACTAACGTCCTTGTATATTCTGCCTTGAGGAGCATCTCTGTGTACTCTATTTCTCTCTCATTGCATTTTCAGCCGTGACCAAAATCCCTGCTCTCTGCCTACTCATCCAGTCACCTGTCCACCTAGAAAATTCTACTTCAGACTGTGAAGTTTTTGACGTCTGTTGTGACGATGTTCTGGCTGTGGCATTTTTAGCTGGGTCTGTCTGTTTTGTCCCTTTTCCCCTGCAGGCATGTGGGGACCCCAAAGCAAAACCATCTTACCTAATAGACAAAAACCTGGAGTCTGCAGTGAAGTTTATTGTCCGGAAATTCCCTGCAGTGGAAACGCGCAATAATAATGTAAGTACTAAAGCATATCATTATTTATACATACAGCGTTTGCCCTAGCCTCTTAAAATGTTTGCGTTTTTGTTTGTTTATAACGCGGCAAGTTTTATTTTAATGTGTTTTTCGCTTTTTGTGTATGCACACACTCAACCCTGTATGTTTCTGTGGGTATAGTTTCTGCACTTTACACCGGAATGATCAGATGACACTGGTTGTGATCAAATGGGTGTATGGAATATGATAATTAGAATTTTGGTAGGCAGAACAGACAAAAGTAAAGTGATATTTGTCATACCTGCTCTCACTAAGCGAAACTATAGAAGTCTGTCTAATGCATTTCTTCACTGTTAACAAACATATTGGCATGTGTTTGGGCTGTTGGTAAACAGGCTGTGAATTACTTCTAACCCCAGTACATTATTTCAGGATGTAGGCCACATATACAGTGCCTAGAAAAAGTACTTATTCCCTTCCCTCGATTTTCCATTTTTTGTTCACATTTTTCCAAAATATTTTTATCCAGAATAAACACTTTTAAGGGTGATAATAGTTAGATGGTAGCTACAATGGAAAATAAAAACTGCATCAATTTAACATTCTACTGATTATTTTATTATCTACTGATTATTTTATTTTTCATATTTTATTATGAAAGACCAGTTGAGTCCTGAACATTATTTACCTATGATAGCAGCAGTGCTAAATCATATTCAGCCTCAGGTCTGTAGCATACATAGCACGTAAGGTCCACTGTTTATGATGATGTGATACAAATAATACAAAATAAAGAAGTCCTGTAAAGAAAAAATATATACATCAGTACCTTCTCAAACACATGTCTTCACAGAAACCATGCTCAACGACGCCCAGAGAAAGGGGTTACAGGCTTTTAGCATACCGAAGCTGGTTGTCCTCTAGGATTTATCTAGGTTTTACTCAGTCCTGACAAATTTCCAAGGCCCTGCTGCTGAGGAGCATCCCCAAATAAATATATTGCCCCCTCCAGGCCTGACCGTAGGAATGGTGTTGCCTGGGTGTTGTCCTGTGCTAGTTTAATTTGTATGAAATGTTCCGAGTTTGACACAAAGGGAACAATCAAAAGGAGGTGGAAGCGTAGTTCCTTGCATTCACGTTTGCTTGTTCACTGCTCACTCAGTTCACTGAGCTGCTGGTTTAAGTAAATTGAATCTCACACGTCAGGTTTTAAAATCTGCTTTTTACATTTTCAGTGTTTAAAAATTATTTTTAAACACTGTGCGCCAGTGTGAATTAATGGGCATGGGTTATCTAGCTAGGAAAAATTATCATCTACTGTACTCTTCACACTCCAATTGGCTTACATTTCATCCTGGTGCTGATTTGAATCGGGTCCAACAACCTTTTATAATTCCTGGCAATGAAGTTTGAATCCGTCAAACCGATGGTAAAAGTCAACAATACTAGACAACAATACAATATCCATTTCTGCTTAATGATTCTTTATGACTGTGCTCAAAGGGATATATTTATGTCTTTCTGCAAGAGTATTCCTGAGTTGTTCTGAAAGCTCCTTGTTTTTTGTGGTTGAATCTTTACTAGAAAACCACTACCTGAATGAGGGATCTTGCAGACAAATCTGTATATTCTGCCGGTGAACCAATATTACTACGTAATAACTGTGAAATTGGTCCACATCATTTTTCATCATGAACTAATTCAGGAAAGGGGTGAATAATCTACAAAACCAAAAGAGAATGTAGACATTAATTCCTATCTCAAAAGTTTAATGATTGCAGGTTCTACGAAACAAGAGAACTGGTGATTACTTTTGTTAATTACTGAACTTGAAAAGGTCATCAATACACAGACCATAAGTGAAATAACCATATTTTTAGGTACATACCCCTCACCAGTGTCACACATATATACATTGTATCCAAGCTAAATATAAGCATTTCCTAAATCTACTTGAAAGGTTGAAAAGGTTTGGTCAGCTACGTTGGAATTAAATGTGGGCGTTGCCAACTAAATGCAGCCAACACATTTATTTTATAATTCAGTTATTCTCTGTTTAAATTCATATTAATGTTAAATTATTGCCCTACAAAGAACAAATAACTAAGGTTAATTCTTAATAAACTTTATAATAAAAAAGAGCGTTATTAGTAGGGGAAAACGTTTCAGTATTTGCACCAAATATTTAGGTTTTTACTTGTTTATTTTCACATTTGCACATTCCCATAATTTAATGATGCTTTATATGTGCCAGACCTGTTTTATCCTCTGTCGGTATTTCCGACTAGCGTTAGCCCTCAGTAGTATTTTTTTTATGACGTTTTTGGACACTCACTTTAAGCGCTTGTGTGGAAACTGCTTCTCGGAGTGATGGAATGCTTCATCGTCTTCATTTTTGCCTGAAGTGCTCTCATTGTGTCCTTGCTTTTTGTCATGTTTCATTTTGCATGCTGCTTAACTTGGCTTTTTCTGGATTGTTCTTTTGGTAAGTTTGGACTCCAGTTTTTCTATTAGGGCCAATTCTTATTTGTATAGTTTAATGCTTACGTTTGTTTTGCTAATGTATATCTAAAAGTCTTAAAAATCACTACAAAGATCTTTGGCTGCAAAAATGTTTGGTTTGCTATAAAGAAGGTATAAATGCATGTATTCCTATAGGATAATGTGTCTTTGATTCCTCTGTCGAATACTGTTGGTTGAAAAAAATGAACGATCCGTTAAAAATCTTTGGATCTTAATTACAGAGGGCACCGTTTTAAACTGAAGAATGGTACATGCAGAAATGTATTATATGAAATATGAATTATTAATTCCAAGTTAATTATAGCCAAAGATGAAACATGCATTATGTTGAAAAGAACAGAATATTTTCTTTAAGTTTTTAAACTGTAAATAATTTCTTGTATGATTTTTTTTTTTTTTTTAAGTATAAAACATTTTCTAGATTAAGCCATTACTATTTAAGATCTTTAAAACTCTGGGTTAATACCAGTTGACATGGACACATATTTTGAGTCCTAAAATGGTCTTGAGAAAAAAGTCTATTTTTCCAGTAGTCCATGGTAAAACAGTGGACTGTTATAGTGTTTCTATTGTGTTCAATAAAATAATTTGTTTATATAAATCTTGACACTCGGTTCATTTTCTGTCTGTTTGCTTCTCCATGCTCAGATTGTTTAGATTCGTATCATATAAAGGTCTCAGATATCTCAAAATATGGAGTGGCAGTTGCATTGCATTGTGAGAGATGGTTTATGACCATAATGGCAGCTGAATTTGACATGTGGAAAAGGTTTATTCATGGATTTGTTTGCATGAGTCGCGTGAACAAATTCATGAACCTATTTCGTAATGAGTGGCAAAGTATACCGGAATGGGACATCTATCTATCACAGAGTAAGAGACACAGACAGACCTGACTCACGAGTCTTTGCACCGTGGGATAAAACCACAGCACTTAGTGGAAACCAATGAAAACTTGCAAAGGCACTGACTCAAACCACCATAGCACCACCTCTTTGCATCCTCTTGACAGTAGTTACAATGGCTTTGACTCATTATACTAAATGTTTTTTCTTAAGTGCAAAGTGGTTACAATAAAGTTGCGATATTCTATCTGAATATCATGTTTGCATAAAAAAGCACTCTTAATCTCCCATTCAATTCACTAAATGCTAGAATGTCTAGTCATCCAGTATTTCATCCTTTTCATCCTTGACACATGTCTCAATCTCTCTTATTGGAAGAACACCAAGTTTCATTGACATGTACATATGTGTGCCTTCTGCATAATGGTGAAAGTTAAGAGAGAGCATGTACAGTGTAAACAGCAGCGGCCATAACCTTTGGTATGCTTTGGTTATATTACATATTATATGAGGGTGTGTTATATACCTAACATGATAGAACTATACCATGCATTTTTAACTTGATTCTTCATGTTTTTAGGAGAATTTGAATCCACAAACACACATGCACATAAATACAGCCTCGGTAAGATAAATATATGGAGTTGAAAACTGTAACAAGTGCAGGCTGTTGGAATTATTTCGTATTTGTCAAAAATTTGGTTGTTGGCCTAAAACTTCCTGTAAAATTTTTAGTTTTTTTAGAACTTTTAGTTCTTTAATCTGTTATTTCACTCAGTTCAACTTGAGAGAAAAGTTGAAATTTCTTGGATATCGATAGCTTCAGGTTGACTTCAACTCTGACTTGAATCCATTAGGCTAAGGCTAATCTTTATTAAAATAATTCAAAAAAGAAAACATGAAGTCATTGCTTATGATATCATTATTGATTGCTAATAAATAAAAGCCTCACACTTGGAGCATAGGACAAGACAACATGGCAAACAGATACTAACTCATTGTTTAAATGGGATAATCTTTGGCCAAATGGGATAACAAGTTAAATTTCCTTTGGTGGGTTGTATTAATCACATAGAAGACTAATGTCACTGTGATGGGCAAAAGATGAAACAAGGTGTAGTTGTAATGAAGAATTAAAAAACGGCAATGCAGAAACAGCTTGCTGTTTTTACCCATGCATTGATTGTACAACACGTTGTTTGCATTATATCTTTGATATTAGTCACTGTTTTTGCCATTACTCAACCTTACTCAACCAAAAAAGTATTTTTAGCCCGGAGACGGAAAGGTAATTTCCTACATCCTAACTAGCTGACCGCCTTCAACCAGGCCCAAAATTCAACATTAGATGTCACCTTTTTATCAAATGTGTTTTACATAATGAGTCAAAGCAATTGTAAAAACACTAATAGTAGAAATTTATATCCATATGCCCTGTTCCTAAAAGTGGGGCTGTATTTATCACATATCAAATCGAAAGGCTTCTAGTTTTTCTCCTTGGGGATTACCTTAGGCGGTGCCTAAACAATAACCATGTGATGAACGATGCCATAAGCCACTATGGAAAAAAGACTAAATTAAGGCTGTTTGGAACACTGTAGTTATTATTAGTTATTGGATGCCTCGGTCTCACTGGGAAGTCTGGTTTATAGTTTTATAGAAGACCTGTGTCCGCTCTGAAGACTAGACCTGCAGAAACCGTGGTCTTTGTCTTTGTCCCGGGTTCAGAGTGGATCCCCTATTACATAGTCACCCTATAAGCAGAGCAAGGCCATGCCATTTGAAAGCACTATTTTTGCACAGCACCCCTAAATATAAACCTTGCTGAAAAGTTTGCTAGGATTTTAGTGCTGAAAAGCACAGGGTATCTAACTAATGTGGTTTCTCCTTACAGCAACAGCTTGCACAACTGCAAAAGGAAAAGTCAGAAATCCTAAAGAATCTAGCTTTATATTACTTCACATTTGTTGATGTTATGGAATTTAAGGTAAGTCAGTTTGGCCACATTTGCATTTTTATTTTAAATCTGGATATATAACCAAAGTGTCAGCACTTGTGTTATACACTGAGATATAGAGATGAGTGTTAGTTTCATTGTTGTGAAGTCACATGAACTACACTGTGTTGTCTATTCTAAAGCAGTTTTTCAGTTAGTGTTGTTGAACAGCTGTTGATGGATGTTCAGTTACTCTCCCTCACTATTCTTTTCTCTGTTTTAAAGGACCATGTCTGTGAACTGCTGAACACTATAGATGCTTGCCAGGTTTTCTTTGACATTGTGAGTTATGGTTGTACTTTCATACATATTTGATGTTTTAAACAAAGGATTTAACAAAGCTGATTGATTTAAAAAAATCTTTTTAATTTTTTTGTAGACCGTAAATTTTGATCTTACCAAGAACTACCTTGACTTGGTAGTTTCATACACTACACTAATGATGCTGCTGTCCCGAATTGAGGAACGTAAAGCCATCATCGGACTCTACAACTATGCTCATGAAATGACACATGGGTCAAGGTAATTGTTACACAAATAAGCCCTTCGTATGTGATTGACAATGTTACTCGGGTCAGGATTATATATATATATACATACATACATACATACATACATACATACATACAGTGGGGAGAACAAGTATTTGATAACCTGCAAAATCGGCAGTGTTTCCCACTTACAAAGCATGTAGAGGTC
>JAOYSI010000027.1:335345-368729 GCA_025775065.1 Hiodon alosoides | reverse complement strand
ACCAAGTCTCCGTCTCCTAACCACAGTTTTTACGGAAAAGATTGGAAACAATCATTGTCTGTCGAATTGGGAACCACAACATGCTCTAGTCACAGATATGTGATGGTATGCGGCAGGGACCTCTTTTGCACGATTATATATATGTGATGGTACGCGTTTAAGAGTTAAAAACATAGGAAGCAAGGCAAAGACAAGTAAATAGTGCTTGATACTGCTGTGACCAACCCCAACATTCTTCCCCACGTTCCAGGGCAGACCTTTTGTCGGAGCCAGCCCCATGTGAGTGAACTGGGTTGTTTACATGGTTTTATACAGCCGCAGCCTGCCCTGGCAACGGGTGCTGTTCCCTCTCCCGTCTTATCTCTGTTGCCATTATAGCAAGATAGTACCCAGAGGATGCTCGAGTTAGATGTTGAGTCTGATGCATCTCAACCCTCATTAGGGTACGTCTGCCCTGATGTATGGAAAGGGATCCCGGAAGTGGCTGGCTTTGCCCCCCACTCTGGGTTATGCCTGTGTGAGAGGTAGGCTGACAGGGGATGACCCTTCAGTCTCTACAGAATCACTAATCCTCCCATCTCAGACAGATCCTCTGCATCTGTCCTTTGGTTTATTGGGTGGAGAAGCCAAAGAGATGCACCAGATAGAGCTGATTCTGTTATGAATCATTGTCAGATATATGATTTATGTGGCTCAGTGGTAGCTGCTGTGTCTTGCTGTTTATGTCCTACAACTGTGGTTATTCTTTCCCTATGCTTTTATGTTTTTGCTGTTTATGTTTTGAAAAAAGGTTTTTGTTCTCTCCAGAGATATGCAATTGCAGACAAGCTAGAATATATGCTTTTGCTTCAATAATTGATTTGTAAGTAAGGTCCCCAATAAAACCCTGTCCTCTCTGGTCTGTTACTTGGGCAAAATTAGGAGCTCTGAGTATATAAATAAACTGTCCTGGAAAGGTTCCCGTGGGGCCATTGTCAGGGAGAGTGTCCTGGAAAGTTACTCTACCAGCAAAACAGGAGCTTATAGGTACCAGTGAAAGATTCCTGGTTTTTCAACAATAAATAACGTCAAGTGGAACCCACTGAACATGAACATAGAGGATGAATGAGGCCCAGTGGATACGAGAGGAATGCCTCTGGACCCAGAGAGACCAATCTTTGTGTTAAATGCACAAGTTTCTGTAAAGGGGGAGCGATACTGGTCCCAGGGGAAATGGGGTTGCATAACTTGAAGCTCTAATTTAGGGGTCAGGCATTTCCCTGTATGGGGATTATCTGCAAACATGTCTACCTTCTGGTCCCTGGAACGTTGCACAGGCTTAAGTTGCAAGTGACTAATAAACGCTAGGATCATGACCTCATTTTTTATTTATGGTGTATTATGGGTTTTTACATAAATACTTTAATTTTACTTGCACATTGGGTTGTACATTATCAAGAACTCAACCTTTTAACAGTTTTCAAACATTTGTTTTTAAGGATGTAAGTTAAGACCATTAAGTCAATTTTTAATTCTTAACATTGCAGTCAGTCTTTCTACAACTATACTTAGTTCTGTAGTTCACCTAGTTGCATAAATATAATGAGGACAAAAAGAAAAGTTTAATTCATATTTTTCTGTGCAGGAATCGTAAATTATAACTTGGTGCAATCCACAGTGCTTAATTTTTCTTCCTTTACAACTTAGATCTTAACTCAAGAGGGGAAGTGTGGGTTGTTTAGGAATACCATGTTTGGTTTCACAGTTCTCACAACAGGAATTCTAAACATCTGCCCCTGCTCTGATCATTATCTTATTTTTCCACTCTGGTGTGTGATGCTTATATTTCCACCTGTGAGTGATTTTGATGACAATCCGTTCTCTCCATGAAAGTGGTAAAATAACAGACAAGGGGAATAGGACGTATCCAATTTTACTCACAGCAGGAATAGTGTGTGTGCTAATCAGATTAATCAAGTTTTCGACTTCATAAAAAATACAAAAAAGCCTCTAAGGGTTAAGGTTAGTAATTTAACTTTAATAATTGAAGTTTAATGGAATATTTACAGAGGCCTGTAGAAGCCATACAGTGGCTTAGAATTCAGTGCAGTGTGCCCAGAGGCCAGTAAATGCCATACAGCGACTGAAAACACAGTGTGCTCCAAGAACAGTAAATGCAATACAGTGGCAGAGAATGCAGTGTGCTCAGAGGGGTCCGTCCACATGCAGGTTTAGTGTGCTACTATGATGCGGGGCTGCTTGCATGGCTTTTTATATTAGAAACCATGCATGGATTTCTGAACATGAAGAGATGAGGAGGTATTTAATCTCAACAGCTGTTCCATCATTTCTCCAAATAGCTGAGAACTATCTCGCTGGCCAACAGCTTTTGCTGGAATTGTGGCTGCATATCTAAAGAATGCTTCAAAGCTCACAAATGCTTTAAGGTTCATAAATTAGGCATATAAATACATCTCAATGGCCTTTTATGCATTACTTACCTTCTCCATTGTAAAGATGTTGACATTTCATACTTTACTTCCGTCAGCGTCTCACTTTTTGCTATTTATAATCCCCCGGTACTCAGGATAAAACGATTACATGAAAAAGCTTCTATGCTAAAATGCTCAGTTTAATAAAATAAAATATATATGTTTGGGTAGCGGTTTAATAATTCAGTTATGTACATTTCGTAAGGGACTGGAAAGAGGAACTTGAAACAGAGAGCT
This sequence comes from Hiodon alosoides, assembly GCA_025775065.1. Taxonomy (NCBI): domain Eukaryota; kingdom Metazoa; phylum Chordata; class Actinopteri; order Hiodontiformes; family Hiodontidae; genus Hiodon; species Hiodon alosoides. The sequence continues at coordinate 366,021 of JAOYSI010000027.1, read as the reverse complement.
CTTAAATATTAATGTGGAAGTTAATCATTGAACAATTCAACTGTGGAAAGCCCCAACTCATTCAGGTCAGTGCTTTTGGCGCAGTGGGGTTCGGCAGTGTTTGGACCGGCTGGCACAGACTGGACAGTCTTGGCACAGTCTTCTGTTATAAGCTCTATGGGTCTGGCTTATCGTGACCCAGTGGCCCAAAATGGGACAGATCCAAACAAAGCAGGCAGATAAGCGTGCTGGAGCATGTTGATTTTGGCCTGGACTGGGCCCCAGTACAGAATGTTGCTCACTTTACCCGCCTAAATTTATTTTACATGAGATGGCAGACTTTAAGATTCTTATTCAGGAAACAAAACCTGGAGCCATTGTTCATGTAGTCCGGAATTTACATTTGAGTTGGACCGCACCTTGTGATAGAATGATTTGATGTCTGGCAGCACCACAGAGGGTGGCTTTTGCCATAAGAGCAGGGGTTTACGGATAATTCATTGTCCCATGGCGTTGTGTGAAAGTGGGAAGGGTAGTTAACCCCCGTTAGTCAGGCCTGACTTCCCTTCTGGTTTTTCCATGGCCCTGGAAGTGTTCTTCCATCAAACCTTAGCTTTGACCCACATCTCTTTTGTCCTGATGGTGCACTGTTCTTCCACAGTAATCAGGCATGATGTAAGCTGATCCCCCTTTCCCTAATAACATGGTCCACAAAGGGCATGTGAACAAGCTTAGCAAAAGACAACTGTTTTTTTTTTTTTTTTTTTGTGTGGAGTAACTGAAGTCGCAGCAGTTTAGTTGTCGATCACTAAGGGGGAAACACTCCTATTGTTTAGGTCTTTCCAGTGGAGACACATCGAAAGCCTACCTTGGAGCCATTTGCTCTCAGCCCAGATAGGGGTGGGGAATTAAATCTGGTCCAGTTTTCTCCTTCGGCAGGGAGCTCCTCAATCCTGCCCCCCTCTAACTCAGGTGTGCTCCAGTTTGCTTCCGTTCCATCATGCAGACCCCGTGCGAGTGGACACAGCACAGTTCCATGCAGGTGGCATCGTAGTTATGAAACCGGACTTATGACCAGAAGCTTACTGGCCTAAATCCCTGGAGTGGAACCGGCTTCAGTAAATTGGTCAAGTGTATACATCTACCATTGTAAGCTTTAAAAGCTGGTCGGGAGTGTGGGGAAATAATGTAAAAACAAAATCACCTCTAGAACACAAACGCACACTGTGGGAGTCATGCTCCAATGCCGGTGCTGGTGCCCACCCAGCCCCAGCTGTCCAACCACGTGGCCCTGACAGCTCTCCAGAGGCAAGGAAATAAACAACCCAAATCTCTAACGCATAGGCAATTTGGGGAAGTGAATGTGATTTAGGGATTGAAAAGTAAGGGTTTACAGCTTTGTTTGAGCACTTTCAGGCTCAGAAAAGGCATATATTCTATTGGATGGGTTTGACCCCATGTTGACTGGTGACGAGTGATTGATGCTCATCAGGAGACCCTGCCTTGTTGTTTTAGCCATAGAGACTGTATCGGACAATTCTGAGGCCCTGCTGGGAGTAGGCGGACGGATGGCGCTGATTTTCTTTCCCCAGGTATTCCCCTCTCTTCCAAAATCTTTTGTTCCTGCTTTGGACTGCTCTAAACCAAAGTGCTCATTGATAAGAGAGCCATCGAAGGCCCTTTTGACCAGGTGACTGATCTCATTCAGCTTCAGCATTTTGCTTCAGCATTGGCAGCATGTGGCAGTGCTAAGTGCGAGATGATGTAGTGCTGTGTGTGCCTGCCTACTGGTGCATTTCTGCAGTGATAAATAATTAAATCTCTGCATTTACACTGCAACAGTGAGGCCAGGCGGCTTGATAGAGTTGGGGGGGAAATATAGCTGAAGGCACAGTAGTTATTAGTGTGAAACGCTTACTAGGTTTATTCTCCCATTAACTTCGGCATCCAAAGTTCATACTTGGGTTATGGCAGCAATCTTCTTAAATTCTTAATAATAATAAAAATAATTATTTTGAAGAAAACATTAAAATTGCTGGGCTGAATTTCAGTATTTAAAAAAAGGAACTATATCTAACATCCACACACAAAGCGTACCGTGACCTTCCCTGACCTCTTCTGCCTTTGGCCCTTCTGGTTGTTAATGGGGAAGGAACAGACCTGTGTTTTCTCCCTAGTTCTCTCTCATCCTGACATAGACCATGGTCAGGAAACCTGTGGCCTCCATTGGTATGAATTAATTCGCCCTTATTCCCCCAGTTTTGGACATCCTTATCCCTCTCTGGGTGGTAGTGGCCTTTTTCTGAACTCTGAGGCAACAAGCATGTAAAAACATGACTTTTAGAGAATGGTTAAAGTTGTGTTTACTGAAGAATCATTACACAAAAGTGCAACCTCAGAATGAATTTCCCAATTAAACTGCCTTCAAAAAAATAAGTATAGAAATGTGTACACTTACATAAAATATAACAAAAAGACATAACTTGATAAGTGTCCTGTACCCAGTCAAGGCTAGAGAAATATAGGATTCCATTGCATGTGAAAAGATCAAGGGTTCCCTCTTCTGGCAGTTAAATGGTAATGCATATTTGATACTTTCAAAGAGTTCATGCTTCCGAAGTTAAATATTTTTTGAAGCTGATCTTTTGGTGGCCCAAGCTGAATACTTATAAAGTTTTTGTATATTTTGTTTTATTTGTTTCACCAAATATGCTGAATCTTTAATCTTAACCTGGACTTGACTGAGGTTGACATTAGGTAATGTCATCAAGGAGTCAAAACAATAAATTGCTTTGTACTCCAGAAATAAAGGAAGGAAATCTACCATTTGGCTATAAAAAATATTTTATCACAGACAGACAGTCTGTCTATCTATCTATCTATTTATCTTCTGTCACCGTGACATAAAAAAAATTAAAATTGTCCATTTAATAAAATCAATGACATGATTAAATGACTACAGCTCATGATTAACTGTAGGGCCTACAAAATTTCCTGGCTAGCCTTTAACCATATGCAGTACACTAACCATAAAATCCGGGAGTTTTGAAGAGATACTCATGTTTATAAAGCAAACTGACTTATTAAATACTTTGTTTTGTTGAGAGTTTTTTTTTTAGCGGGACTTGTGTCTGCTTTGATTTGACCACAGTTGTGGCTGTAAAGACTGTTTAATTGTGCATGTCATGCAAGTCTAGTTTAATGTTGGTGTGTGGTAAAACTGTCAAAACGTGTATACTGTAAATGCAAGGCTACAGAATAGGCCTGCCTACACCTTTCACCTGTCTTGTCATTGATAGTGTGGGAGAGGATTGAGCTGATGGTTTCCTAAAAAAGTTATAATTCTTCCAGACATTTCAAGGGAGCAGCGGGAGGATTAACCAAGTATCTGCTCTTCAGTACATTCTGCACATGGGGCAATAATGCAATTCTGGGAATTATAATGTCTTCTGCTGTAGACTTTATGGTTACTTTTTGTGACAATGTTTGCAACTGCCCTCGGGTAGAATTTAGAGACTTGTGTTATCTGCTCTGTGTTTCACTGTATGTGGACTACTTCTGAAGACTCCACTTGTTGATCTTATTAGTCAGTGTGTTGAAGAGTACATTTGGCTTCTTTCTAGGTCACTGGATCCACAGCTTGCTCTGAAGTCTGACGTGTTAAACAGGTTTGTGCCCCCCACCAGTCGACACCTCTCTCGTGCATTAGAAGTGAAATACAAGAGAGCCCATATATCCTCTGATCTGGTGGTTGTGGGATGTTCCCTCCCTTTGAAAGCAGTGCACTTTTCAATTGTCTTGAGATCACTCTTCAATGTGACACAGTATGGATCTGTGTTCAGGTAAACGGTAATTCACCTAGCTTTAAGAATTGTTTTTTTTGTTGTATTTCTGGCATGGCTTAGGTATTTTAAAAGTAGAGTTAAACTGAGTATACTATTACTTGTCACATAAAATACATTAAAGATGGTGGGAAATAGAGAACAATACTTATTTGCTTATTTAGTTGCTGAAAAGGCCTCTGGCCACAGGATTGATCTGCCCACTAGGGGGAGGAAGATGTTCATTTTAGAATGAAAATGGACACTTTGTTCATAGCTCTTAATGGATGTTGCTTAAATGTCCGTGGTCAACTATCTTAGAGGGAGTACTCTCTCTAAGTTAAACTGCAGAAGTACATTTTGAAAAGTGACCAATATATAAATTATTTAAAGATTCCCCTTTTATAATAGGTCATATGCTTTTGTACATGTATATATACAGTTCTTCCTCTGAGTGAGTGGAATGCACTTGGTTTCAGTGCCATGACTGTTTGTTGGAGTGTAGTTTTAAACCAACTGAATGAGCCAATGTGCCCCCAGGAGTCAGTAAGCGAGGCCTAATCAGGCTTTCACTCTGGACTCAGCGTTTGTCTGCCTTCGTGGTAAACCCAGCCTCCTTTGATGTCAAGTGTTAAACCTGGCTATGGCACAGAAAGAAGGTTTGCATGTAGAGCACTTTTGAGAGCAGATATTGGAAAGATTATCTGAACAAATTCAGGTTTTTTTGTCGGGGCCAAAATTTTACGAATTTTCAATCAAATGTGTCTATTGAAAGGGTTATTATCTTCATACAATATGTACCAACTTTTCTGAATTGCTTCCTGCAATGTTCAAGGCGCCATCGGGTCAATACAGCAAGATCGATTCTTCCACTCCCCCATGTAGGTAATCTCACCGGGAACCGCTCTGCAGTCTATACGGGGAGAGCTGGGACGCCAGCAGTGCTTCTAGAACCTGTGTTTTGAAAACTTCACCCTGAAGATAAGTAAGGGCCAAATTAGTCAGATTTATATTAGGCTGGGCTGGCCAAAATCAATCCTGATTGTTAACCAATGTACTGAAACAGCTTACCCTTACTATAGATTGCATGTTTGATTACCTTGCACATCAAAATGATGAAAGACGCTCTGAACTTTGGAGAATTTTTTTTCTCAGACTTCCTCTATATACTACTACAAACCTGATTAAATTCAGTGTGAAAACAGTGCAAAAATTATTTGTCTGCATTTCTGCACCGTGTCTCCTCTACTCTTCTCTACCAGGCATGATTTGAGTGATGATGAACCCGTCAAGGAAGGTCAAGAAGGTTAACAAACCTTGCATGGAGTAAAACGTGAGGCAGCCGGCCTTGACTGTGTACATACTTGCGCAATTGCGTGTACATTTCTGAGACAGTGGATGACCATTTCTGCGTCCGGGGCTACTGGCAGTGTGGCATTTCAGCGCGCGAGGCTTAGTTCTCAAGTTTTATTGAGTGGTAGAAGGATTACAGAACCCATCCCTCAGCTGATCCAAGCTGCTTTAGCCATCTCAGGCTTCCTTTCGGAACAGCCATGTGACACACACTCTGGCAATTCGCCACACTGCACCACCGGCCTCCAGCACGAGAGCCCACTACTCTCCCCCCACCCCAAAGTTGTGAGGTAAAGGGGGAGGGCACAGAGCGAGAGCGTGTCTCTCTGTACACGGAGGAGCTGAGAGGGAGAGACGCAGAATGTTCTGAGAGCTTTCACGCCTCCACTCGGTCACACCAGCCACGAGGGCACACTGAAGCCACAGAGCCCAGAAAAGCATGGCTCTGTTTGTGGACGGGACTCAGAGCATGTGGGCCTACTACTGCCTGGTCCGGAGGCGCTTCAAGAGAAGGCGCAAGAAACGTTCTGAGCGCAAAGGTACCCCTTCTTTATCTGATTGGCAGGCGTGCTTGTGCCTCTGTTTGAATGTATGTGTGCAAGTCAACATTCTGTGGATTTTTTTTCTACTGTTTTCTGACAACTAAAATCGTTTTTCCTTTGTTCCATGAAATTCCAGGCCCATACTTCGTTTTTTCGGTTTGACTATCTGTAATGTCTTTGTGTGGTTTTGGAGATGCGTGCTGTCTGTTGTTGAGAGTAGTTACTTGGTGGTGTGGAGGAAAGCAGCTGTATGGTCTCAGGTTGTTTAGCAGTTCTGTTTAAAAATGTAATCAGAGTTGACGCTGTGTGTATAGGGCTATATATGTCTATAAGCAACTACATGTGAAGTTTACCCTCAATTAACTGGACTGCCAAAATCCATAAATGTATGTTGTTTTTTGAAGTGTGTATGCAGTGTTTACGGCACTCCTCATCCTGTGTTGTGTGCTATAAATCCTGACCATGTGGATAACTGGTGCTGACTGTCTCCCGGGGCCATTTCTTCATGGGGTAATAGAAAAGTTATCAAATGCATGTGCTTCCCTAAACGGGTCATTAAAGGGCGAACAGTTGGGCTGTGTAGTCACATTAGTTTGCATTCACTCAGTGCCCTCTTATAGAGCACATTCAATTTTTAAAATCCTGCATCAGCTTAATTGATTTTCATAATATGTTGAATCTCTTTGATTGAACTGAGCTATGGCTTTGGAGCTCTGGATGAAAAAGAATGGTACACTTTGCAATTTGAATACTTGTCCAACAGGAAAATGTGTATGATTTCTTTCTGCACAGTGAACTTTTGAAGCATGCAGCATTACATGGTCTGTCAAAATGGGCAGAAATTCCCCCACTTAAATTTCACCACAATGCTTTGATACTGTAGGTATGAGATAAAGTGCCAAGTTATAGGTGCATTACTGGGAGAGGTTTGCAATCAATATGTGATTTTGTTTTTAAATTACATAAGTTCCTGTGAGGCCACTGCAACTACGAAGCAAACTCATAGGTTTTCTCTGCTTGTTTGTGTGTAGAACACATAGCCCTTCACCTGCCTGTGACTTGATTTGTGTCAATTTGAAGGAAAACTTTGCCATGCGGTAAAAATCTCCCCGTTGTCAAAAACATTTAAACTAACCCTAACCCTTATTCAATGAAAATCTGTTTATCAGTTTAAGTGAAATCGTAAGTAATGTTTCAGCATCCGTGCAGAGATTGTAAATTTAAGTGGTCCTGTACGTTCAATCCCGTTCCATGTTATAGTACAATTTAAAATCTCAATCTAAAATGTCTGTCTAATTTGTTTTATTAGAAGATATAATTGTATGGCCCCAAAACCTTATAAATCGAATGTTGTATCTGTGTATTAAGGCAGCGTAAATACTAGCTTTTATAGCTGAGTCCATAGTGACGAAAAACCAAAACAAAACCCTAACATCATGTGAAGAAGTATGTGAGCTTAGCATTTCTATAGCATTTACCACTGAGTTACGTTGATGAGCTATTCTGATGAAAGCAGTAATCAGTACTTTTTTTTTTTTTTAATGGCAATGTAGACTAATAAAACTGAATTATTTGATAAAACAGGATGTGTGCGCCACACATTTATTTTATTGAGAAATTGTAAATGTATTTGTACCTGTTGGTTGCTCCTGATTAGAAAGCTTTTTTAAGGACTCTAATATATTTTAGAGAAGACCTACAGAAAATACAGACTATTTGTGTGTATATATGTTTTATATATATGTGTATATATGTATGTGTATATGTGTTTGATAATAAATTAAACTGCAATGTACAAAATTAGCAATAATTATATTGCTAAAAAAAAGGAAGAAAAAAGGAGAAGGCAGGATAAAAGATATTTTATTATAATATATGTTTTAATGTGCTGTGTCATCCTTATAACATAACTAAATTATCATCTAAGATTTGAGCTTTTGACTTGAAAAATATAAAAAAATATTGGTATTGTATAATATTGGTATCAAAGATGGAGAAAGGCTCACCCTTTTTTTTATCCATTCTTAAAGTGCTTGCTAAGTTCTGGCCTTCACATTATCCACTTTTCTATAGTAATCCCTTGTTTTATCAACTAATAAAATAATTAGGTATTTGGAAACTTTTGTTTTGACCAATATAACTGTGGTATAACGTTTGAATCTCTTGTATCAGATATATTGAATAGCTACCAAAATGATGATCAAAACAGTGTCTTATTAATCGCTACAAGATGCCAATATGACATTTTTAAAGCTTCTAATGCATGTAAAATTACAAATTTCTAAAATAATTTAAAACAAAAAGAAGAATATCATTTTTTTCGTTAGTGCTACTTAATATTATTCCTTTTTTACCATTTTAATCAGGCTTCTAATCAGATGAGTCGTAAACATTTCAACGTCAAATTCTGTTAATAAATAAACACAATTTATTTTTTTATATAACTTTAATAATGCAGCACCACATAAGGTTCATAATTATTTATTTCCAGCATTCCTCCACAGTACCAGATGAATGCAGGCATATTCACTCAACTGAATGCTCTGACGGAGAGGGACAAGGGTCCCGAAAGTTGAGCTGTCTCCAAGTGGAGAGCATTAGTCCCTATCGGAGGCCCCAAGCAGCGGAAGTAGGAATGGCCCAATGTATCGAACTGGGATATTTTGTGTGTAGCCAGCAGAATTTCTTAAAGGAGCTTTTTATGACAATATGAGTAAAGTATGCAGTTGCTCACTTTGAAATCCACAGCTGAGGCAAAAACTAATTTTGAATAGTTTAGCACGCACTTTTTCTTCAGTGTTTCATATTTAGTTTTCCTTTCTACCTCCCCGGTTTCTCCCCAGTTGAAACAACCGTCGGTTAGTGACATTTATTTTTTTGTGCCAGCTCCTGAATTTTAATTACAGAACAATCTGAGGCAGGCAAGCTTCTGAATTCTGAATTCCGTTTAACTTTGTCTTCGAATTATAATGCCTCCTTCTAATTTTATTAAAAATGTAAATTCTATCATTTGCTTTCCTGAGTGGGGCACTTTTACTTACAATAATTTTCAACAGAAAACCTGTGGTTGCACTAATGGAGATCAATTATCCCTATGAAGTATCAGGAACTATGATTATTACACAGCTTTGTTACTCAGCCATGCAACATAAACACACTGTGTGCAGTTATCCCATATTTCTCCTTTTTTTCCTCTGTCTTTTATCTGTTTTGAAACTTACAAATTAGAAATATCCAAATACAAATATAACACAAGTAATAGATAGTATTTTTTCTTTAAAATACTTGGCTTGTTTAACTACGTGAAAAGTGTCTTCAATGCCCCAATCAATCACAAGCTTTTCCTTTAACTTCAACCCCTTTTCAACATGGGGAAACAACAACCTCCCTCACGCTTTAAAAATCACAGCAGCATTGGGAACTTTAGCAGTCTACGCATTTAGATCCCCTGTGTACATGAGGCCTAATTTGGCAGAGCTGCCTCCCTGTACCCGCGTGTCTTCTAAAAAAAACCCTGACTTAAACGTGGGCCTTCTATATGTATATTGACAGTGTCAAGTACTGAAGGTATTTTTTTTCTAGTCCTATCCAGAGAAATTCTGTTATATTCCTCCTACAAAGAGCATTTAAGTGATTGTGCTGTTGTTCAGCCTTCATGGGAGATGATTATTCCTTTGTTTGTTCATTATCTGCTTGCATGGGGAGACAATCAAACTACAGTTTGCCATAATAATTAATTAATTATTAATTAATTAATAAACAGAATCATGGCTTCCTAGAACTCTATTTATATAGTGTATTTATAGACCTGATTAGTGTTTTGCATAAAATGGTCGCCGCTAAATGACAGAGAATCTATTGAACAATCGTAAATGTGTCCGTGAGCAAGCATCTCGTCGAGTCTCTTATGCGATGTGAGTAATTTTTTTAGCCATGCTTCGTTGGACAACGATGTAATCATCCTTGACTTTTAATGTTTTAATGGCTAGAAAGCTCTTCATTCGCATTTGAACGTAATACTCAAAAGCAGTAATTTGTGTTTTTTCCCCCTCTCTCTATCTCCTTATTAAATTGGGCATTAATCTGAGAGGCGAGGTGAACAGCCTCAGAGGGCCTTGTCCGCAGTAGACACACTGTGCTGTAAGTAGATAAACGATAATGCTGTTTCCATGGCACCACATGGGCTCTCACGCATCCATGAGGCCCAGACCACAGGGCTGGAGCCGCTGGAGGAGATCGGTGCCCTGATGAGGAGCTTCATGAGGCAGGCGGCTGCCTTCACAGCCACTGCACCCTCACCTTTTGCTGGCTGATAGCGCCGTCTCTCAGAGTACCTCAGACAGAGCCTCTCAGTGTGACTCTGATGATAAACCTGCCCCAGAGGTCCTTCCGCTTCTCTCAGCTCACCCAACACCCCCCGCCCCCCCCCAACCGCCTCCGCATAGCCACTAAAGGTCTTATCTCCCTCAGGCATTTCATGCAAGAGCCATTTCTATGGCCTCACGCCTCCCTGAACTAGCCGCTACCTGCCTGTCCGTCAACATTACCTCCAGTAATCCCGGAGTCATGGGGTGTGAAATTCGACACCCCTCTGCCCTTCTCCTCCTCACCAGGTTATCAGAGTGCCTGCCCCAGCCTTGAATGTGGAATTTCAGCGATAGTCATCTGCTCTGAGTGGCAGGGCCAGTGAAGCTAGGAGAATGGGGAAGGGAGGGAGTACTGAGGCAAGCAATCTATCCTATGCCTGCCCAGTCGGACCGCAGAGAACCACACGAGTTGGCTGCACACATGATGTGTCTCAGCATCTGATTCCAATTTTTTAGAGAAAGTGCATGATCAGGTCCTTAGTTCAGATTCATTAACCTCCAATGATGGAAATTTAGTTAATTTTATGTTGAAATTCAGTTCAATCCTTTTTTTCTCATTTCAAACAAGTCGGATAAGGATTGGATTACAAAAAACTGCAGCACATTTTAAAACCTTCGCTTAGTGAGAAATACTCTGCAGTTGTGAACACGATTCAATGACTGCCTGGTGATTACTAGTCTTTGTGTCACTAGATAATGCTTTTATGCACTTCCTTTTGTCAGTTCGTTATTTTTAAAATTTTGCTTTCTTATATCGAGGAGTTGGAAGACCTAAGTTTTAAACCTTGAGTGGAGGTTTCCAGGAACGCTTCCCCACAGTGAGCCAATGGTGGTCAGAATGAGATAGTGGGATAGTGTTCAGTACAATAGGAGAACAGATGATGAGGAGCGAGAAACTGGGAGAGAACACTTTAATTTAATCCAGGCCAAACTTCAGATATTGTCTCCTTTCCTTTCCCCCTCAAGAGTTCTGCTGCCAAGGCCCTGGTGAAGGATACGTTCAATTACCTCTCCATTTGTGCTCTCAAATTTGATGAGTTCCAGTCCAGCGGATCTCACCTGTAACTTGTCTTGAGTTTTACATATTCAGGCGGGGGCGATTCATTTTGTCTGGAGTACTGTGCTGTGCCAAGGTGCCCCTGGGTAAACTCTAGCTTTTTTCCCCCTCTGGCCCCTTCTTACAATAATCAAGGCAGCACCTCGCCTTTTTTTCCTTGGACACACCACCAATAAGCTAAGTAACTGGAGTTAGATAGAGCTTAATTGGAACCCAGGTTCTATGACTTCCATCGAAACCAGCATGTGGTCAGACGCCAAGTCCCAGCATAATCTCTGGCGGCTCCTCCTCCCATTCCCACCATGGTCATGTCTTATAGACTGGGAGTGACATTCTTCATTACGCATGTTAATTACAGCTGCACTATCTAAAGCCTTCTGCCACCCCTGCGTTCTCAGCACTCAGACAACTCTGCCGATGATATCTTTTTTTTTTTGTGGGGGACAGAGTGGAGAGACAGCAGGAAGTAAGTTTTTGCAGACAAGGGCCAGGTAATGTTTGACAGGTTTGACAGCCCAACAGGTACTTCAGAACAGTCTCCTGCTCTCAGAATTTGCTTCAGTGCAGCTCTCTGAAATGACAGATCCAAATTTTTGCATCACCTTTTCACGGAAAACCTTTCAATTGGTACAGAACAGCAAAGGTTGGGAGCAAGATTAAAGTAAAACAAAACATATCATATGAGCTTTCAAGGCCCACACCTACAGACAAAAGCCATCACTTAAAATCCGCTCATCTTTACTGAAGTAACATGAGGAATACATCGTAATAACAGTGCGTGTTATATAAGATCCGCAGTCTCAATTTTAACAGAGTGATGGAGGGGGAAAAGTTATGAAAAGAAAATGTTTTTGCAGAGCCCTGGAGGAAAAAACCCTGTTTTTGTTGAGAAGTGGTATAAGCAAAGGAGCATACAACACAGGCCCTTGACTTAGGACGGGTGAGCGGGAGTCCTTTGCTGTATTTCTCCCTCTAAATAGGCCACTCAGATGATGAGAGAGACGGGGGGAGGTCTTTAACATCCTTTCTGAAAAATTTATGGGGGCCTGGGGTAGGGAGCTGTCATTAGCCAGTGACCACCGATGGTCATTGGTCCACGTGGTGATGTGCTCTGGCCACACCTCTGTTAGAGGACAACGGCGCCAAGAGGTTGACAGGGCCAATGGAGAACATGCGTTCTGTATTAACTGTGTGGAAGCCCGCTTGACTCCCCTTGAGTTCAAAGTCATTCTGTCAATGAACAGGCCTGAATCTGTAGCAGGGGGTGTTCCATTGTATTTCCTATCGCCCTTTCTTGTATCTTATGATGTATCGCAAGAAATAATTCACAGAAAAACTGATTAATATAAACTTGCCTCCACTGAGACTTTTCTGCTGTCTGCTTTTACCTAATGCGAAGATCATTGACAAAAGATGTCCGGAATATTATTGTATCACCTCAAAGTGGTTTGAAAGGTTTGATACATTATTCAAAAAAATTACTTATTCATCATGTAAAGGTTCTGTATATTTGTTTTGTGAAAAGGCCTCTGAAAGGTTTTTTAAAATTTTTATTACGTAATGTTGATTATCGGTCACTGATCACTGTTGATTGGATGCTTAAATAAACACCCTGAGATGTGTGCTGTACAGTTCTGTTGGTGCTCATCACTCTGTCTGACAGTCAATGGATGATTGAGTGAAAGATCAGGGCAGTTTAGAAAACGACTGCGCAGAAAGCTTTCAGCCAGTGCCTCTTTCTGAAGAGTGTCAAACCTAAAAGCACAGAGAAGTCTCTCCTGTAATCGACGAAAGCAGTAGCAGTTATCTTTGGAATTACTTACTGGTCATAAATGAATTTATTACAGTGGATGACAGGTAAACCTCTTCCTGATTACCCGAATCCGGCTGTCGGCACACCTTTGCTCTTCGTGTCGATGGACTGACAGATGTGAGTTGACTCAGGCAGGGTGGCAGGAATCAGCGGTTAATTGAAAGGGAAAAAAGGGGGGGGGGGGGGGATTGCATTGCAGGTAATAGCGAAATGCTCTGTGCTTATAAACTACTAGAATCAAATGGAGAGCGCCCTGAAATACTCAGACTGTAAGCAAATTTGTAGTGCCGGCTAAAGAGGAGCTTTTTTTTTAGTTTTATTAAACTCCCTGCTTTGGGTCCAGATGGCGGAGTTCTCTATGCTGAGACTGCTTGCTATCTCAGCGCCACAGACAAGTGTGGAATAAAAGATTAATCAAACACCTTATTTCCCTCTCTCCTCCTCTCTGAGGGAGCCTAAGATGTCCCACTTTCTTTCTCCTTAACACACTCAAAATAGTTTTCCCTCTGGTGGGAGCCGTCAACATAATGATTTTCATTTCACTTTGAGCATGCAAACCATTTTGTAATTGTTATACTATAGAGCATATGGACCTGACTCTACTGATAAGATGTTCAAATCAATCTGTTGGCTGTCATTGCCAGTCTCGCTCTGATCTGTGTGGGTAATGACCCTGTACAGCTGAAGCTGCAGCTGTCAAAAAAAAAAGCTTTTTGTGGTGCGCTTCAAGGAAACAGAGATGGGAAACACAGCTGTGCTAACAAGTCCAATTGGCATGCTGTAGCTCCAGAGCTTTAGCAGTCCCAAGTTGGTTCCCTTGTGTCCAAATGTACTGTCCCTGCAGCTCGTGAAATGGTCACAAACTCGGAGGCACCATCCCAGCCTCAGTTAAAAACTTTGTCTTATTGTCCATCAGAGAAATGATCTTATTGGAGAAACATCTTCATCTTCTAATCGAATCAGAGGGCAGATGTTAGGCCTACTAATCCTTTAACCATATGGATTTAAAAAAATATGATTGTCTGGGTGTGTTTCTGAGCTAAGATGAAAAATGCTTCGTTACCAGACCAGTAGTAGACCAGTAGTGTTCCATGCTGTCTCCAGGCAAGTCATATCGTTGCCTAGGGCTGCAAGTAAAAAGAGCCACACGCTCAGTTCTAAATGAGAACTGACGGCTACCTATCAGCAATCTGGTCATTCATTACTCCCGCCTTTTAGCAACCGTATGGAGTGGACAGGAAAAAGGGTGGCCATTTGACACCTGAGCGAAGTTATGTGCAGTTCCCCAAGACAAATGCTGCTACCAAACTAATTTCTTCTCTTTGGTTTTGCTAAAGGAATATCAATCTTTAATAGGACTATAATTGTGCTTGCATATTTGCTGTCACCCACCATTAGCTGAAATTAATTAGGCCATTTAGTTTAGCTAGGAACCCATCAGCTGTGAAAAACGGTGCAGCCCCGACCAGAAGGCCTGAGGCTGCAGGAGGTACTTTGTCTCACAAAATGCTCTTTTCTTTGGGCCCCTTGTCTTTTCACCATGTACATTTTGCTCTGATGGCGTTGCTCATTTTGCCATAAAGGATGCTGCCACTGCCTACTGTTTGCAAAGGCCCAGGTGCCTCACTAGAAATGGATTGGGTTTTCATATGCATTTACAAATGGAATTGCAAGTCAGCCTACAAAACACATGTCTATAATATTAAATCAGTTTAGATTTTAAGGAAAAAAAGAGGGATGAAATGTATTTTTACTTCTCAAACTCATTAATCATGTGAGAATGCTATTTGTTTTCTAGGGGAAATCAGGAGGTACATTATCTATTACATGAGAGCCTACATTTTCAGTTTCAGTTAGCAAATCCTGTTGAAACTGTATGGTTGCATGTATATTATTGTGAAGATGTATATTATCAGGTTTCTGTAAGAAATGAGTGGGTACAAGGAGGGACCATTGGCAGCTGCTGCAGATTAACAATCATCACAACCAGTTTTTCACAACACATTTGTCTCCCAGTGTGTGCCAGAGCCTGGAGAGGCTAGTGATAAAGCATGCAGATAAATATAAAAGGATGTGCTGAAGTGAAGCCTGACACTGAGTTCTTTTGTTATGCTTCTTTGTGTTTGGGATTTTTCGTTTAATTGTGTGGTTGAACCTGTGAAGAGGGGGCCACAAAGATTCTGTTTTATTTCATTTGAGTAGTTTAGTCAAACCCTTCATTTGTGTTTGAATTAACTGGCGGAAAGTCTGTGTAACCTGTTTCACTGAACAACTCTGGACATCCTTAGTAAAACTTAAAGCTGCAGGCCGTTTCCCTTTCAAATACAAACCATCACAAATGGGTTATACCCCTTTAAGAACCCAGAATTCTATGTCAGATATCACCAGAGTGTGCCTGTCCCTTCTCTTTTTCCTTCAGACATACAAAGCAGAGTCGATGTGTATTTTGTATTCTTCCTTCTTTGCCTACTGTGTTTCATTTTTAAAGCCCCTCTGTTTATCCTCACTTTTGGCGGGAGTTGCAGTCCCCCTGGCAACATGCATGGCCATGGCCAATGCTGTCTCGTGATATATCTAGCACGACAGACAATAGGGTAGTTTGGATTGAAGCTTGCCTAGACCCTTTTCAACTGTAACAAGGAGGGAAGTGATCATCACAGGTGCCTCCTTGCTACATGATAGTAGACTCTATCTCTCCTGCAGCAAACCTTTTAGCAATTTTTAAAAGGGAGCCATGCATTCGACAGAAATTCGTCTTTTATCCTTTAAAACAGCCTTTCTGTTTGCAATCACTCCAGAGCTTGCTTGTTCTTCTCACATGGAAGGTCCAAAATTACATTTTGTCTAAGACAGTTGCGTCTTTCCATGAGAACCAGTAAATCAAGTAGGAAGCCTTCTGTCCCTCGCCTTTCCGGACTGACAAAGAGTTTCTCCTCCACACGCTATTTTCAATCGGAGTGCTTGCGTAGTATGTGGAGAGATAAGAGAGCTTACGTCAGTCCTAACAGTTATTGGTCTGTTACAAATCCTGTTGCAGGAGCAGCCCTGTCCAAACAGAAACTGCCCCTGTCACTCACAGATACAGTTAAGCAAACAATCTCAGAAAGCTGCCTCCACCTATGATCACCTGCTATTCCAATAGAGGGAATCATCCTTAATTTGGGACGAGATTGTTGAGGGCAGCATACCATTACTTTTCGTGGTCACTGCAGTCACATGATTTAACGTGACTTTATAGGATTCTGTAACACACAATCCCAGACACATTTTCGTGAGTTTTTTTATGAATGCTCAAAATTCTGGGTTCTTAAAGAGAGAATAACCCTTTAGTGATTGTATATATTTCTGTTTCAGGACACCAAAGTTATTATAATAACCCTACATTTTCTGTTATATAATTATGGTATTAGCCATCCTCCCATTCAAGGCTCTCGCTCCTCCTGTTCCAGTGTTGATGTAGTATCGGAGGTTACAGGTACCCGCTCCTACTGATTTCAGGGGCTGCCTAATAGCGTTCAGCCCTGGAATTCTCCATTTATTCCCATTTACTTATGTCTCCTGCTAGGAGAAAACAGGTTTAAAATTCTGTCCAAGGTCACTGTTTGCATGTGTATACGGTAGAGTTTTGGTACCGTGATAGTTGCAAAGATATAGAGAACACACGACAACAGATTTTTCTTTTTTCCACAACAAATAAACCGTTCAATAAAAGTTTATTTCATGATACGACTGGGAAGCTGACTTCAAAATACTGGATGTTAACAGAGGGCTTATATAGCCTGGGTGGTGGAACTCTCCTACAATAAGCAATAGAAGTACATAACATCAGTTCAACACACCGATATGACTTATTCTTGCATCAGAGAATTCTACAACATTCAAGACATTCCTGGAGTGCCAGAAATATATATATCCGGCTTTACTGCATCATGCTCTGTTATGCTGAAGTGGCGCAGCCTATATTGCCTCTTTCATTGTTATAGCTATTAAACAGATAGTCCAATTGGCTTGATCTGTGGCTAGGCTACGTCACCGGCTGCTATCTCCTACAGTCGTGCTCGAAGATTTCAGGGCCTCACTGCAGGTGCACTCATGAAAAGGTTTATTCAATCTTGGGCTAAATGGGCTGCTAAATGGGTTTGCGTATGGGCTAATTCTGGAGCTGTTTTTTGATACAATTCTCTTCTTATCTACCATTTAAGATAGCAAATAATAATAATGGTAACCAACTAAGTATTGAATGCCCCTCCTCTTGCTGTCTTTGGAAGGGAATTAAATGATGGGGCCATGAGTTTTACACACAAATCATATACGGGGGGGGTTGCTATTAATTGCCAGTCCTCTAGTGTTATAGTGGACAGAAAGGATTCACCAGTATGATATGTCATATGTTTATTGTAGTTGATGCTTCTGATGTGGTCCTTACTTCCAGCACCTTATGGTCTGAAAAAAATATCTGTATTTGGTACCATAAACTCCCCTCTGTTGGTGAGAAATCACCAGAAATGCATCTGAAGGACAAAACCTTATAGGAAGTGTTGGCTTTCTAATGTAACTGTGTTCATGGAGCGGTTTGACTGGAGGTATGGCAGTGCTGGTATTGTCACTGACTCAAAGCCAGTTGATGCCGGAGGCAGTATATTTCCTGCTCGGCTTCTGTAAATGTAGTACATTGAACTTAATATTGAAGTTACTACACACTGCTCCTGATTTTGTGGCCTGTCAGGGCTGCCCTCTTTCAGTAAGATTTTTTTATACTGCTGAATATTTATGCTCCTATTGAAGGCGTAACCTTAAAGTTGGATGTATTTGTATTTCCACCATCTCTGTCCTTGAAGCCAATGGCTGGTTAGTGTTTGTGTCCGGGAGGGGAGAAGGTGAGAGCGAGAGAGATCTGGTTCGGTTTCGCTTTGCATCTAAGTTGATTTCCCTCAGTAGGTCGGACCGGAGCCCGGCAGCCCCGGAGCCAGCAGAAACCCTTCACAATGGATGTGGATGAGGAAGAGAACATGAGTGAGTTATTCTCTCCTGCCTGGCCCCATGCTCCCACACTGACCTCTTACTGACCAGGCACAGTTAATCAATCTCACAAGGCTTCCCACTGTGTCTCCTCCGTTGCCCTCACAACGTCCCCGCAGGAAATAAAGCTTTCAGCAACAATAGGGGATGTACTACACTGTACTACTGGGTTAATTGCAGTGTATTTTGCCTACATTTGAAAAAAATTAAATGTCAGGTGTCTCCAATTTGAACCGTGGTTTCACGGTTGCCAGGACCTAGGAAGAGTTGTCTCTGCATCAGGAGGCTCTCAAACCCAGCAGTTCTAAACCGCTGTCAAACATTACTTTACATAATTATGTAGTTACAAACATGACTTTTCATGATTTGAATTATCGTTATAAAATTCCTAATTTATAGCTTTATATATGTGGTAATAGTGAATTGATATTGTCCTTGAAATCAAACCCAGGGCTGGGAGGTCCAGGCCCTATTCCATCAGAACATTTGCATAGAAGTCATATCTCATTTATTACATACCAAGATCTTTTGAAATGCATTGTTCTGTTGAATTGATCCATTAAAAAATGCCTGACATCTTCTGAACTATTAGTCCTGCGAATTAGATTCACCATTGTAAAGAAACATCCTGGCTTCGCCTTGAAAGACACTGGTAATTCAACTGCAATGAGTCTGCCACAAAATGATTTTCCGTAACGTTCAGGAACTGTTGAAAAAAGACGTTCATGACTAATTAAGCAAAGGAACAAGTAGTTACCCAGTTTAGTCTAAGGACTTTTTCACAGTTTTTTTCTCATGTTTTATTTATATTAAATACTGATCTGAGAAGTTCTTTAAAGATGTTTCAGTATTTATGAAATTATACTGGTAAAAGATAGGGAATTCCAACAGACATGGCATACCGATTGCAGGATACTCGTGTTCCAGTATTTATAACAATTTCATGTCTTTTTTTCAATGAAAATGTGGAAATTCACAGGCTAATCAAGTTCTTGAAGAAAACTTTAGGTTTAAAAGAAGTGCTTTTGTTACAAACATTTATGTAAGGGTTGTGCAAAAATGACTTTTTCCTCGCATATCAGTAAAAAAAAAAAAGACTAATATTACAGCACAAGCCTTAAGGGGTGATGATAGATCCATGCAGGTGCCATTCAGGCTCCAGTCTCAGAACACAGTGCACTGTTTAGAAGTGGTGCTGTGACACACACTATTAGGTTTACCTTCAGTGTTGCCCTGAGCCAGCTGCTGGAGTGATCCCACTCTACTCCAGGGAGAAGGGATACACCATGAATGGTACAGTGTCAGGTCATATTGATATCCAGGACAGGGAAGCTAAAAACAGGTCTCTGCTTTTTGAGCTAACATAGTGGTGTACTGACTCTGTCCTCAACTGTAGAATAGAATGCCAATGCCTAATCAACTTAGTTGATTTCACACAAAAATCCACAAAAAATAGTCAAAGCTCCGGTAACTGTGGTAACATAGGCAAGAATTCAAGCACTTCAAAATCTTGCTGCTTTCTGTGGTAAAATGTAAGTTTTTCTCTTGGTTGTCTCTCTCATATATATATATTTGATATTCACAGCTAGAAATTTTGTAGTTTTCCCCTGAACAGCCCCTAAACTCACAAGACTCTGTGTGTATTTGTGCCATGGGTACATGGGGACATTGGAAATCCCTTCCACCTTCCCGGAAACAGCAGGGAAAGCCTGTGCTGCAGGAGGGTTTGACAGGCTGACTGATGGAAATGTCATGGTCGCTGAAGGTCCTGCTTGTGGATGGGACAGATCTGTGACATGGGTGCATTGCGATGCTGTGTGTAATCATGTCTCTCTCATGCAGGACTGTGATATCTCTCTCCCTGTGGGCCACTTGTGGGACTCTCTTGTCCTCTGTTGTTTGTTCTTTCAAAAAATGATTCAGTATTGTTTGATGCAACAAACATTTTTTTCACCAGCGCACTGTTGTGTCAGTCTCAAACAAACACACACTTGGAATATGTATATATTTTCAGGTGCTGGTGTTGTAATCAGAAGGTTTCAGGTCCTGCTGTTGTGCTGAGCCAAAAGTCACCTCAGTAAAATATTCATAGTGGATGAAATTTAAAATTGTTAAGTTGATTTAGTCTTTGCTAAGAAAGGCAAACAACATACAAATGTTTTCCCACTTACAGGTACACAAATATACATGTACAAATTTACGCATGATTACACGCACACAGAGTCTGTTATGCAAATATGTACACCAAGATACATATGCTCACATACATCTCCATTTTGCTTCTGGGTGCAGCTCTGTTTTATGCGCTCCCGGCCCCCCACAAATCTCCTCTTTGACCCCTGCAACCCCTCCATCATTTCCCTCTCTAGCATTTTCACGCCAGCTTTTCTCTCTTCCCGAGCACCGAAAGGAGTAACCTATCGAGCTTTTGCTGGAGGATGTTATAAATGAAAATTTAGTCAATGTTCCATCAGCTTTGTCAACAGGATGTGGTGATGTGTGTTCCTTCAAACACAGCTCTTTCAGACAGTCTTGTTTTCCTACGAAAATGTAATTAAAATCTCAATTAACACAGATGTCGCTACTGTGTGTCAGGATAAATCTCATAAAAAGAGAAGCCTTTGTTATCCTACTGATTTTGCAATGGAAAGGGTGTTTCACCCCTGAAAATCAATCTTATAACCCCTGCCCACCCCTATTTACTCCCTGTGTCATGATATTGAACTCTTATCCCACCATACGCTCTCAGTCGGTACCACAAAACGTTTAAAGCTAGCATTTGACAGCGATCTCTTAAGTCCTGCCTCCTGTCAAGACATTACAACGAAATGGAGAGTTGTCCACACTGTTGTTTGGTTTACGTCTGTGCTACTGTATTTTATGTAAGATTTCCCATTACCCACGTTAATAATATTTAATGATATGATACATGTTTTTGTTTATATTTATGTTATGTAAAGAAAATTAAAGACAGAATTTTCTAACAAAATCCAGAAGAAACATGAAGGTGTTCATCCAATATATCGCCTCTTGTGGCACTCTGCTTCTGTTAATCTAATCTACTAGGTAATTCAAAAATGTTTAAATGTAGATTTTTATAAAATTTTTGTATTATGAAGTTTAATATAGTTTGGTGTACAAACAAAGGAACACACACCACTTGTTCAGTTACAAAGAAAGATAAAGGAATCTATAAATTTTACATTTACAAGATCCTGCAACGAAGCCGTTGTAAGTTACTCTTTCTGGGCACCGCAGGTTCGTGCAGCACCGACGTAAAGGAAAACCGTAACCTGGACAACTTCTCCTCCAAGGAGGGGTCGGGCGAGGCAGCCCAGCTTCCCAACGGCAGCGGTGGGGGTGGGCGAAAACGGCCGCTGGAGGAGGGTAATAATGGGCACGCTCACTCCAAGTTCCGGCCCAAGAAGCGTAAGAAAACACCAGGGCCTGTTCTGCCCAAGAATG
Source organism: Hiodon alosoides (assembly GCA_025775065.1). NCBI lineage: Eukaryota > Metazoa > Chordata > Actinopteri > Hiodontiformes > Hiodontidae > Hiodon > Hiodon alosoides. Next base: position 344,605 of record JAOYSI010000027.1, on the reverse strand, counting down.
CCCTGATGCAGCTGAATGAGATCAAGCCTGGCCTGCAGTACAAGCTGCTGTCCCAGACCGGCCCGGTGCACGCGCCCGTTTTTGTCATGACGGTGGAAGTGAACGGGCAGCTGTTCGAGGGCTCTGGCTCAACCAAGAAGAAGGCCAAGCTGAATGCTGCTGAGAAGGCATTGCGCTCCTTTGTGCAGTTCCCCAACGCCTCCGAGGCACATATGGCCATGGGCCGAACATTGACAGTCAACACCGACTTCACTTCCGACCAGGCCGACTTCCCCGACATGCTCTTCAATGGCTTTGAGACACCTGCCCCGCCTGAAGAGCCTTTTTACCTGACCTCCAATGGCAACGGCTCCTTCTCGCTGGGGGAGTACCCTGTAGCGCTGGCGACGGGCAACAGCCTGGTCCAGTCCCCACTGCCCACCCCTTCTGCCTTTACTTCCCCCTCCAGCGGCAAGAACCCCGTCATGATCCTCAATGAGCTGCGGCCTGGCCTCAAGTACGACTTTGTGTCTGAAAGCGGCGAGAGCCATGCAAAGAACTTTGTCATGTCTGTCACGGTCGACGCCCAGACATTCCAGGGCTCCGGCCGCAACAAGAAGCTGGCCAAGGCCCGGGCTGCCCAGGCTGCCCTGTCCGCCCTCTTCAACATGCAGCTGGACCAGACTCCTTCCCGCCAACCCATCCCTCGAGAGGGCTTGCAGCTGCACCTGCCACAGGTAAGAGTTGTGGAACCCTCACAGCACCAAGGTCATGGATACACTTGAAAGTAGGGCAGCTTTATATTATAGATTTGGCATCTTTCTTAGATGTTTACTAAGTTCTTTTCAAAGGATGTTTTCCTCGTGGATATTTTTAAAAAAAATTAAATATTTATGAGTACCAGCTAAGTTATGGTCAGAGGAGTTATTCTAAGCCTAAGGAGGTATATCCAGTTTGAAAATTTCTAGGCAGTTTTGATTTGGAACAATTTTGAAAGCTTAAAATCAATGTTTAATTTTTTATTTCATTTGTCTAATGGCCTCTAGTAAATTAGCATTATTACTAGTGCTGTCAAACGATTAAAATAATTTATCACAAGATTTTCTGTAGTTAATCGCGATTAATCGCACTTTTTGTGCTCAGAATTGGTCCTAAATAAACATATTTCCATTTATAAAGCAGTGCGTTATGTTAAAGCCATACTGTGTTTTATTGTAATGGAAAGAAACACAAAATAATCTGTATCAGAAAGTTCGCTATTGCGTTTGTTAGCTTGCTTCTCTTTGACTTGTCCATTTGCCTTCCTGCGCACGAACTCTAAAAGAGTAGGCTGCTGCTGTCCTGCAATGCTAGCCCTGTCACTACTGCAGCCTTCAGATTTTAATTTGGCAGAAAGGCTTTGTGTGTGGATATAGGGCAGATTGTCAGGTAACGAGCAAAGGCACAAATAGCAGCTTAGCAGTTTTTTATTCCCCCCATTTTTTCCCCACCCTTGTATGTCCCCTTCATTCTTTCTCTCACTACCCCTCCTCTCTTGCTATAGAAACCTCCTCCCTCCTCCCGCCTGAGATACCTAATTCACCATGCAGCTCCTCTGACAGAGACAGCACACAGCTAATTGACTAATTCATTCTCCTTCTTGAAATATTTATTTCATTTATGTTCTACTGTGAACAAAGGTGCCCTCCATGTGGTCCAAACTAATTAAAAAAACAGAAGTGCTATATGATGGAATAGTTCGCATTTTATTGCTGAAGTGAAATGGCTCATCATGTTTTCTCCCTCTCAAGACTAATAAAGATGCACTCCTCCAGTTGCTTGCAGCCGTACTAATTTATGGGAGTCTTATCAGACTAGAGCCGAGTGACTCTAAAGCATGGGCAGTATTATTGGGAGTAATCTCCTTAATTTGTGCTTATTCAGCCATTGACACTTTGGGTACAGTCATTTTCCACCATATTAACAGTAGTTAAAAATGAGGGACTAAAGGAAAAGAAGTGCAGCACTGAGGATTGTCTCTGAATATAGACATTTTTTATTTTTGACTTGCAGTGATTACTCCTTTAGATAGAACATTTTGATTTCCATGCCTTTGGGGTTGTGGGTATTATATGTTTTTTTATTATTTTATATTTGTATATATAGGTTGAACAGGTAGGTTTAAAACTATGGTTCAACATGAGGCCAAACTGGTGCAATTGTTTATTGTCTGCAATGGTTACTTTGATTCTCTTGTTAATATCTTTTTTGTAGAGTTTTGTGTCTCTTTCCTTTTCTATTATCATACCTGGCATGGTCTTTATAGGTTCTGTATGTTTGTATCATGTTTATGTATAAGATGAATCCTGAATTGTGGCTCTGTGGGGTCTCAGGTTCTAGCGGACGCTGTCTCCCGTCTGGTGATTGACAAGTTCAGTGAACTGACAGAGAACTTCACATCCCCACACGCACGGCGGAAGGTTCTTGCGGGCGTTGTCATGACCACAGGTACTCTTGTTTCCACGAATGCATCGCTGACGAGGCCATTGCAATTTCATTGTTCCTGAAATAGATGTTTCCCTCCTCAATCCAGGAACTGACGTTAAGGAAGCCCAGGTGATCTGTGTTTCCACTGGGACCAAGTGCATAAACGGAGAATACATGAGTGACCGGGGCCTGGCACTGAATGACTGCCACGCCGAGATCATCGCCCGCCGATCCCTTATCCGGTACCTCTACACCCAGCTGGAGTGTTTTCTCAGGTCAGAGTTGCCTTCAACCCAAACTGTTGGTGAACAGTGGAGCAGCTTTGACAACCCTCCTGTGGAACCTCAGGGTCAACAATAGAAGTGCCAAAATAATTCAGTGAATAATTCATTTCAAAAGCACATAATGCAAGCAAGTTTAGTGAATTACTACTGGTGAGTGGATGTCTGCTATTATTTTGGGTCAGTGTATTTTCTTCAACTGCATGCCAGTGTGAAAGGCTTACTTACGGATCCCAACAATAAGCATTTTCCAATTTTTGTCATTTGCATTTATGTTCACCTTATGAAGTGCGCTGAGGACACTTTGCTTAATAAAGATTGATTGATTGATTTAATGGACGAAAGAACAGGAGGCACTCAGTCAAAGTGGTAAACAAGGTTTGTTATCGTGGTGCTAATAGGTTTCTCCATTTTTAATTATAGAGCTCATTTGGAGGCTTAATTAAACTGCTTGATTAAAGTATATTTCAGGCTGATGGAATGAAACACAAAACATACAGGGGCAGGAACATTTCCTGTCTCTAGAGTGTATTAGGTTGGGGGCTCTGCTTTCTGAAGGAGAAGGCCAGGGGGTTCTCTGGTAGTGCCTCTCTAGTTAAGGGTCCTATTCTTTTTTTTCCCCTGTGCGTCCTGCAGCAACAATAGAGAGGAGCAGCACAGGTCTGTTTTCACCAGGTGTGAGAAGCATGGCTACAGGCTGAAGGACAACGTGCAGTTCCACCTCTACATCAGCACCTCACCCTGTGGAGACGCCCGCATCTTCTCGCCTCATGAAGCGGGTGTAGAGGGTAGGATAGCTGTGGCATTTCTGCCCCCTCTCCACTAAAATAAATAAAAAATAATGCACGTCACTAAATTTATTTTCTTTATTTTGACCTCCAATGAATATCTGCTTTTCACATAGATACCGACTGAAGCGTCTGCCTCTGGTTTAGACCTGCCCATCCCCAAACACTCTCAAATACACCTCTTCTGAAGCTGTGCTAACTCATTGGTTCACTTCTTGTTTTTAATACTAGACGCATGCTAAAAATAGTCAGAATAATAATGGAATTACTTGAATCTCCTTCATCTCTAAGCATACTTAGCTAAAATACTAAGCATTTAATTGAATTAAATTTGTTTGATTACTTACATTTTTGCTTTTCTTAGATTATAACCATCTTTTTATTGAAATTTGTATTACCAAAAGTTGAACATGCAGCATATTCAATAGTTATGTTAAGTAATTATTTTTGTGCCGTGTTTGAATTCTTTTCTGTTTTTTAAATCTTTTAAAACTTTTATTAATTTTTTTTCATCATCTCAATTTTATGAAAGGATCTTGGTCTTAGGTACTGAAATCTAAATGAAAGGACAGATTCTGAGGCTGACGACCTGGCTGCTGATTCACATATCACTTCCTTCATCAGACCAAGGAGACCGACATCCCAACAGGAAAGCGCGGGGGCAGCTGCGAACAAAGATCGAGTCTGGGGAGGGGACCATCCCTGTAAAGTCCAGCAACACCATCCAGACCTGGGACGGGGTGCTGCAGGGGGAGAGGCTGCTCACCATGTCCTGCAGTGACAAGATCATCAGGTTCATCTCAAATATGCCATAGCAGCCTATTAAAGTACATAATCTGCAATAAGAACCTACAGCAGCTCTCTTTCATTCTGTTCCCCATAAGTGATACATTAGTCATCAGTATTTCATTCAGCCATTTTCTGGTACATCAGATTTGCGCAGCAACAGCTAAACCATTTTTGGGAGCCACTGAGCTTAACAAAGGCGGTACTACTTGCTGTTGATACTGAAAGAAATGCAATCATTGGGACATGATGCATGAAACATAAGCATTGTCATAACTCTTCTCCCTCATCTCCCTCTGCCCCCTACCCTCCCCGCTTGTTAGTAAAACAGGTCTGAACCCACAACAGGGCATCAGAGTAGCACAGCCCTAAAGCCAATCTTTGTATCATCTGAATGGATCTGTATCCTTCTCTGTGCCCTCTATCAGGCCCTCCAATTTAAATTTAACGGTCTGTAGATCAGCTTTGTTTCTGCGGAATTCTGATTCCCATATATGTGGCCATCATTTTGGGAGTGAAGCCTGAAAGTAGAAAGCTTACCTCTGTGCGTAAACAACCTCCCTGTTTCTGCCAGGTGGAATGTGGTGGGAATCCAGGGCTCTCTGATGAGCTACTTCATGGAGCCCATCTACTTCTCCAGCATCATCCTGGGTAGCCTCTACCACGCCGATCACCTCTCCCGCGCCATGTACCAGCGGGTCGCCGACATCGAGGACCTGCCCCCGCAGTTCACCCTCAACAGGCCTCTGCTCAGTGGTGAGCCACCCTCTCAGAGAGGTTTTTCATTGCTGGAGCACCCTGGACCCTCTGGTCTACCTATACTGATGTTAACTCACAAGCCTCCTCTGTGTCTTAACTGTCCTAAATATAGATTAAAACTAATAATGATGATAATTTGTTTAAACTTTGTTAATATTCAGAAACTCTTCAGTTGTTTTATTAAGTAGTGGGTGCTGAAAAAATTATTAGAATACACTGAGAGATTATATGCCTACTATTCTACAGCTATACCTACCCTGTATGTGGCTTTAATAGAAAAATGTAACCATTAAGCCCGATGGTAAACAGTGGTCAATATGAAATCCTCACCTTTATTTACTAAATAGTTAGTACTAACTGATGTTTGATGTTGCAGAATTTATGTTTTAATTGATTTATTTATTTATCAACAACATGAGTTAATAAGCCTTGCCATTTTAGATTTATAATAACAGTAGTGGATACTCCACATAATCACCATAGTAGTTGTGCAATTAATTATTTTATTTCTTCGAACTAGTCTTCGCAAAATTTTTTATTTTTGCACTATATACCAGATTGTTTTAGTGGTCATATTACAGTGCAGTAGAGAACTGTGGTTCAGAATAATAGGTTTAGTTAAATTATTTCTGCAAATCTAGCTACATGGTAATGTAGTAATGCTAAGGTATGGACCTTTCATTTTAATTTACATCTGCATTGCATCACTTTTGTGCATCACAAATTTTTTGTGTATGACGTTAAGTACACATAGCCAAAATTTTGTTTAACATGTGGACTCCGTTTCCTCATTGTCAGAAGCTTGTTTGTTCTTTGACACGTGGCCACAGTGGCTTATTGTGCACCTGATGCATAACCTTCATCAAGGTGTCAGCTTGTGCGTGACAGCAGACACACTTTCTTCTCTTCCTCCTTGAAATTGCGGTTAGAGAGAAAATGGAGAAAAGAAAAAAGCCCTAAGAAGGGCTTCCATGTCTGCTCACACTTAAATCAGAACCCCTGAATGTAATGGCTCAAAAAAAAGATGCCCACCACGCAGCCCATGTTGCTGACTGCAAACAAGTCTTCTTGAGGCATTTAGCAGTCTCAGTGGTGCTCCCGTTCAAAAAAATCTTCAGGTCTTTCAGGGCAGTCGAGTGCAATATACTATACTGTTGGCATTATTTGTGGAACTAAGCAGAATTAATTAAGCAGGTGTCATCCAGCTCCGACATGACAGCATCTCTCCGTTTGTTCTTCAGGAATAAGCAATACGGAGGCTCGGCAGCCTGGGAAGGCGCCTAACTTCAGTGTGAACTGGGCAATAGGAGACCAGGCATTGGAAGTGATCAATGCTACCACAGGCAAGGACGACATGGGGCGGCCTTCACGCCTCTGCAAGCATGCCCTCTACAGCCGCTGGGTGCGCCTCCACTCTAAGGTATAGCCTGCTTCAGTCCCCTTGCCTGCTATGTTCAGGCCACTACCTCAATCACTGACCTTTTCAGAGATCTCTCTCTTAAATGTCCCAGCGTAGATTGGTTTACTACATCTTCAACTGGCAAATTGGAGTTGGGGCTCTGTAAATTGGAGACTTTTGTTTTCCAGCTTTCATCGACACTGAGAATCAAAGTGCCCAAGCCAAGCTCATATCACGAAGCTAAACAAGCGGCCTTTGAGTACCACTCTGCCAAGCAGACACTCATCAAAGCTTTCCACAAGGCAGGGCTGGGGGCCTGGGTGAAGAAGCCAATCGAACAGGATCAGTTCTCGCTCAACTCCTGAGAGGGGTTGGGGCTTCAGGAGGGGAAAGGGAGGTGTCAACTACCAGCTGTTGAGACTTCATATGTGTGTGCATGTGGGCATCCGTTTTTGTGTGGGTGTGTCTTTGACCTGATATATCTGCTCAGTCCTTCTCACTTTGACCCCATTCCCCCTCCTGGTCTAGACATCATTCTCCGTTCTCCATTGGTATGGTTATTATGACTGCCACAGTTATTTTTTTCAAAAGCAGAAACATTTCTTTTAAGTTATTATTAAGGCCACATTATAGGACATTTTGACATTATAAACTGGAGAGTCGATATGTGGTTTAGCCATTTATCTAGACAGCTTTCCCTGAACAGTTCATTTATGCCAAATACGATTTGAGATTCGGATTAGGAAGACTGTACTCTGAGCAAGAGTTAATGGGTGTTGCTTTCCTCTTCATGTTTCCCCTCAGCGACAATTCCACTCTTTATTTTTTATACGCTTAAAGTTTAAAAATATAAAACTTTTTTCACTGTGTAGTGAAAAAACTGACATGCTTGCAGACATTTTTTATGCTTATTTTCTAGAGAACTCACAGTACTCTCTCATTTAGTCATGTTTTCAGACTGTTTTAATCTGGGAAATATGGATGAGATTTTTATGATGTTCTGCTTTTTAAGTCATATTTCATGTTAGGTGGGAACAGATTATTTATAGAGAAGATTTTAATAAAGGAATTTTTGCCCTTCAAAACCTTGTTATAGTTAAATAGGTAAATTTCTCTGTTTCCTGTTTTCTGTTGGTGATGTTTAACTCTAAATACACCTGAATTGCTATCACCTTTTGTTATGTCAATGGGGTGCAAACATTTTGATAAACAATTGTTTTTCTTCTTCTTCAAAAGCTATTGCATGTTTGCACTGTGACCAAAAAAGAAATATACAAATGTCAAATGTCCCTTACATAAAGTTATGAATAGGTTTTCTTTTAAAAAAACAAGATTAGACTCCAAATTCAGAAAATATACAGGGAATTTATAGTTTCATTTGGATTGTTTCCTTGCAACTTTGATTTCTAATTTGGGTGGTTGGGGTGAAATGATGCACGTTTATTGTGGAATTAAGTCTTCTTTCTGCATGGGAAATGATAAAGGACCCGCAAGGATATGGGTTTTTCATGTGGCGCTGTGTATGACTCCTTCATATGTAATGCTGGTATTTTTCAATTTTATCAGCTTTACGGCTTCATTTCCAGTCAATTGTCGTGGCCCATTGGTTTGAAGAGGAACATGGATTTTGCTGCAAGTGATAGACCAAGATGAGTCGCCCGATGTTACCAAAAGAAGAGGAGCAGTTGTTAAATTTGGTTTTATAAAATTGATTCTGTACAGAAACGTTTTTATTTTGCAACATGGAGAAAGAATACAAGTTTCTTTAATGGGAAATGGTAAAATAACAAATATTTAATGTGATCCATATTCTCATTTTGTACTAATTCTAACACTTATTCAATAAGTGTGCATGTGTTCAAGGAATAGAGGCAAATTTAACAAAATTGCCTGTTTTCATACTAAACCAAAAGTGCTACACTCCTCCCAAAATGGAGCACATGCGAGAATGAGTGGATTTCGGCCTGTATGTGCAGCAATATGTGGAGGACCGTATTATGAATGAGGTGAAAAAATGTATGGTGAGGGCATGTGATCCAGTCTGTCAGCATTTCGGTTATGTGTTATTTTCAGAACTGGTGAGAACCTCATTTTTATAGATGTCGCAGAACTGCAGCCAATGGTATCTCTCCCACTAAAAGTTAACAAGGGCCCACAGACATAAAACATATACTAAACTAAAACATATATCCCAGCCCCCAGTTTATATATTCCAACTCTTCTTGTGGATTGCTCTGAACATCACCATTGTAAGTTGCCAGCACAAGGAGAGTTTTATAAACCACAAACGTTTGGTTTGTCAGTTACAGTTGTGGAGTAGCTTAGGACTATAACCGTCTGGGAAATGATGTATGTCTGTGTCAGGGAGGAGTGTGTGTGAGAAGACAGCATCTCGCCCGTGTGTGTTTGTGTGTACAAGCCTGGTTGGTCTTGCACCTGCTGCTTCGGGGTGGCTGTAGAACTTTCACCAAAGATGAAGTATGCTTTTGCTTCTTTTCTTCCTTTTCTGAGCGGAAAAGTTTGGGAAGCTGTTTTATACATTAGTAATGTATTTTTTTTTGTATATAATAAGCTTTACTGTACAATTTTATTCTAGCTTTGTGAAAAGATCGAGCTATGTTAGTTTATTTTAGTATTTCTGTAGCTACTGATTTAAACATGTGAATCTGATGTTTCAGACAGTGGGAATTCACAAAGTATTACACTTTTACTAGTATCCTACAAAATACTCCCCAGAGCCGGTGGGGGGGGGGGGGGGGGGGGGGGGGGGGGGGGGGGGGGGGGGGGGGGGGGGGGGGGGGG